>JARQOC010000003.1:640885699-640920559 GCA_033576535.1 Allobates femoralis
TTACATCTCCTCCAGAACCTGCTCCTGGACATCTGGTTCTGTCACCACGCACTGCTGTATGCACTCTGTAGGTGATGCTGGTGATAGAGAAATCGGAGCCAAAAACACTGATTAGCGCAGACTCTGTCCATCCACTAAGGTTAGAGTGGCTGGGACCTGCAGTACTTTTCAGTATGACAGAATGGGTGTGTGTGCTGTCCAGCTAAAAACATCAGCTTCTGGCTTCAGCCTGTTAGAAAGCGCCAAACCCTACTAAAGCTTTCAGCTTACTGGTGAAAGCTGACAGATGTAGCTTATGCTTCCCTGGTTTAGTCTTGTTGTTCAGCTGCTCTGAATGGTTTTTTTCCTGTTTTACCTCAGTTTGTTTTTGGACGCTTCTCCTTTGTTGATCTTGTACTTTACTGTCATCTCAGTTTTCACCCAACTCCCCAACTACTTACAGATCCTCATTTTATCCTTTTTGTGATCTCCATGTTTGGCAACTATTCCTACCTCTGGTTCGCTCTTCTGGGTGGCAGTCCATCCATAGGGTTGTCTCAGGATTCTGCAAAGCGGAGGGGCTTGTGAAGAGTCTGTCCGAGATAGCCATTTGAGCCAATGGCCGAGAAACCTGACAGGCATGTTGTAGCTAGTATTAAACTTTAGCCCTCTGCTGCTCACAAAGCCTTGCCAACATGTGTAATGGGGAGTTACAGCACGTGGTCACGTCGCTCACCAGTGGAGGAGTTGGCACTTGAGAATGCTGCTGCAGCACTGCCAGACCCGCAGTGGCTATAGCTGGCTTGCTGAAATGGGCGCACACATGGCGTACCTTCACTAGTAGCACAGGCAAATCTGGGTAGATTTTCAGAAAACACTGAACCACTAAGTTGAGCACATGATCCAGCATGGTAAGTGTGCGAGTTTGCCAAGCTTCAGAGACGCCACCAAGTTACTTCCATTATCATATAGAACCATGCCTGGTTGTTGGTTCAGCGGCAAGAGCCACAGATCTGTATGCCCTCTTAAAGCTTTCAACAACTCTCTGGCGGTGAGCTGTTTGTCACTTAAACAAATTAGTTTCAGCAAAGCCTGTTGCCACATCACTGAGGTATTGCTGCAGTGCTTTCAGCTTGCAACTGATGTGGACAACGTGTTCTGAGATGATAATTTAGAGATGGAGGATGAGGAAGAGGAGGGGGTACAGGAAATGGTGTACGAGGTGAAGGAAACTATGATGGATTTAGCACCTGCAATCCTTGGCGTCAGTAGCACGTGTGCCATCCCTAGATCTGACTTGGCCTGGCCTCCACAAGTTTAATCCAGTGTGCAGTCACGGATACAAACGCTTGTCTATGACATGCCCCCCTAGGGTCGTGGGGTACTCAGAACCGGGCAACAGTTCTGCTGTGAGTAACGGGGTCAAGACGTGGCTCCATGATCCTGGCAGTGTCAATAAAAGTTGGGGAAATAGGGATTTAGGGATAGTTGTCGTGATGCCACCCGTGGTATTCGGCTATTGAGGCCCACGCTGCGGTGCAAGATTCCTGGGGATGATGGGATTGCGGCTTTGGTAGTGTCACTCCCCATGGGTGGAGCAGTTCCCCAGGGCAACCGGTGAAATGTTTGGGGAGGGAAGGTCAATGGGACTGTTCTGGCAGGAGAGGGGAATTGGGGCATTTAGCAGGCAGGTCTCTGGCGGCCTGCGCATCTTATCAGTCTACTGCTCCGCAGGTAGGAAATTAACACTCTCGCACACAGTTCTGAGCTCTATACCTGGTTTACTTAGCTTTTACTTTGGCGGCACCAAAGGGTACTGTCCTAGCACAATCTCAGTCCGGATAGTCCCCAGTGAACCGGGATCGCTTGTCCAAGACACGCCCTTTAAGTTCCTTCCTTTACGGGTTGCTCTTTCTCTCAGTGCTGCCTGTCCACCTCTCTCCTGCTCGAACCTCCGCACACAGTGCCCCAATCCAGCAGCCACGGGTCCTCTCGGGCGGCTGGTACCAAGTCCCCTGACCCTAGCATGGCTACCTTCTCGGTGGATGTGTCGGGAGTTGGCCACAGCTCCTCTAGATCTCGTGGCCTCCGGTTCTGTGGTTGGAGCGTAGACTCTCCTCGCCACCTTCAGGGCCAGTCCCCTGGTTCTCAACCTGCCCCTCTGCATCACTCAGATTCAGGAGCACGGATAATTGCTCTCTGCCCACGCCACTAGGGCTCCCTCTGTCGCTCTTGCAGGCTGCTGTTCCGGGACCCAGGACAAGCGCCTTGCTGCTCAAGTCCTCTGGATTCTTCTCCTCTCACTACTTCCTCCCAACTGCTTTAACTAACTTCCCACCCTCCGCCTTTCTTCAATCCGTTCCATTGACTGAGCCCTCCCTCTATCGGGTCCGCCCACCATCCCTGGGAGCTGATGTGTTGGGTGCTATTGTGGATGTCTTGGACTTGGACCATCCTGTTTCCTGAGAACAGGAATACCACACCCGTGCGATGGGTGCAAAACCCCTTTGTGGCAACCAGACCACAGGAGCACCACGTCCACATTAAGTCATTAAGTGTCATTAAGTGGACCATACCAGTAACTGGATTGATCATAGCACAGGTGATGTCATGGCACTCATGCTGGGAAAAATAGTGGTGGCTGAGGACCGAGTAATGAGGGATGGCCACTGACATGAGGTTGTGTTTTCATTTCAAGACCAGGGAAAGGGACAGCTGAATGCTGCGCTGGGACAAATAATCAGACATGGTTACTGATGATGCTTGCATATGTGCAATAACAAGTGCAGGGAGGGAGGCACCCTCACCTGTGTACTAGACCAGTGTTTCCCAACTCCAGTCCTCAAGGCACACCAACAGGTCATGTTTTCAGGATTTCCTTAGGATTGCATAGGTGATAATTTAATCACTTGCACAGGGGATAATTCCATCATCTGTCTAATGATAAGGAAATCCTGAAAAGATGACCTGTTGGTGTGCCTTGAGGACTGGAGTTGGGAAACACTGAACTAGACAGAGGATTGGCAACCACTTTGCACAGAGGAAGAGGCAGTGTCATCATACGCAGACATTGATTGTGGACCCAGGCAATCGGCCCACCTTGTCAGGTGCTTTAAGGACATATGCCTTAGCATGTTGGTGGTGGTCAGACTGGTAGTGGTCAAACCGCTGCTGATCTTGAAACGGCACAAGTTGCAAATTACCATTCTTTTATTGTCACCACTTTCTTTAAAAAAGTTCCAGACAGGGGAAACACCTAACCCTTGGCTTGGGAACTTGGCAGATGTGGGTACTTTGGGGAGCAGTTGCCTGCCTTCTTCCTCTTGACACTACCTGTTCCTTCCTGTTGCAGTACTGCAGATCCCTCCTCTTCTGCGCTGCTGTCCTTGCTCTGCATGGACCCTTCTCAGGTTGGGTCAGTGATTTAATTGTCCACCACCTGGTCTTCCACATCTGTACTCTGGTCCTCCTCAATTTTTGACTTACCAACATCACTTGTGTACAACTGAGTCTCATCATCATCTACCTCTTGAGACACTAATTGCCATTCCCCACATTTGTCTTCTTCTGACTGTGGCTACTAAAATATTTGGACATAACTGCACATGATCTCCTCATGTCCCTCTTGTAGCATGCAGGGCCTGTATTTAATATAATAACAATACAATATATATAATACAACCTGTATTTTTACTGCAGAAGAGATTAGGACAAGAGATGGGCTCCACTCATATGCTGAAATATATCTGCATGGGAAGAGGCAATCTTTGCCTTTTGCAGTCCCAAAGATCTGACCATGAACTCCATTGAACCTGCTGCCAAATTGCCAGATTACTGTGCCACCTTGTCCCGCAATTCGGTAATCTGACAGCAGCAGGGAGCCCTTAGTGATGTCACCGCTATGCAGCAGCTGTCGTTGTAGTCCATTGCTGCAGCCTCTGGATATAGCAGAGTCAGGAATCGTCGAGAGATGTATGTTGGACTGCTTTGGGCCTGGGGTTTTTGGGGGGTATAAAGGTGGTGAAAGAGGGTTTGTGTGTCTCTTATTCAAATAAAGGATTTTTCTGTGTCTTAGTTAAAAAACAATTTCCTTATAGAATTAGCAAAGGGCAGGTATCATAGAGACCTGACAATACCAATCTGGCCTTAATGACTGTTGTCAATACTCAGCTGTCATTAACCCCTTCTATCACTCCAATGCCACCACACCAGAACATCAGGAAGAGCTGCTTAACCCCTTCAAGACCCAGCCTATTTTGACCCTAAAGACCTTGGCCTTTTTTGCAATTCTGACCAGTGTCCCTTTATGAGGTTATAACTCAGGAACGCTTCAACCGATCCTAGCGATTCTGAGATTGTTTTTTCGTGACATATTGGGCTTCATGCTAGTATTAAATTTAAGTCGATAATTTTTGCGTTTATTTGTGAAAAAATTAAAAATATGGCAAAAATTTTGAAAATTTCAGAATTTTCACATTTTTTATTTTTTTTTTCTGATAAACAAGAGAGATATGTAACAGAAAAAAGTTATTAAATAATATTTCCCACATGTCTACTTCACATCAGCACAATTTTGGAAATAAAAAATTTTTTTGTTAGGACGTTATAAGGGTTCAAAGTTCATGAGCAATTTTTCATTTTTCAACCAAAATTTACAAAACCATTTTTTTTAGTGACCACATCACATTTGAAGTCCTTTTGAGGGGTGTACATGACATAAAACACCCAAAAGTGACACCATTCCAAAAACTGCACCCCTCAAGCTACTCAAAACTACATTCAAGAAGATTATTAACCCTTCAGGTGCTTCACAGGAACTAAAGCAAAGTGGAAACAAAAAATGGATATTTTAATGTTTTTATCAAAAATGTTCTTTTAGCCTCAATTCTTTCATTTTCACATGGGCAACAGGATAAAATGGATCTTAAAATGTGTTGTGCAAATTCTCCCGAGTACATCGATACCTCATATGTGGTCATAAACCACTGCTTGGGCGCACGGCAGGGCTCAGAAGTGAAGGAGCGCAATTTGAATTTTGGAGCTAATTTTACATTCAAAATGTAAAATTGCGCTCCTTCACTTCTGAGCCCTGCCGTGCGCCCAAACAGTGGTTTATGACCACATATGAGGTATCGGTGTACTCATGAGAAATTGCCCAACACATTTTAGGATGAATTTTATGCTGTTGCCATGTGAAAACGAAAAAATTTAGGCTAAAAGAAAATTTTTGTGAAAAAAAAAGTACTATTTCATTTTCACAGATCAATTTGTAAAGCACCTGGGGGTTCAATATGCTCACTACCCATCTAGATATGTTCCCTGGGGGGGTCTAGTTTCCAAAATGGGGTCACTTGTGGGGGAGCTCCAATGTTTAGGCACACAGGGGCTCTCCAAATGCGACATGGTGTCCGCTAACAATTTGAATAAAAATCAGCTCAAATTGTTAGCTGTAACCATGTTGTGTTTAGTGAGTCCCTGTGTGCCTAAACATTGGGGCTCCCCCACAAGTGACCCCATTTTGGAAACTAGAACCCCCAAGGAACATATCTAGATGCATAGTGAGCACTTTGAACCCCAAGGTGCTTCACAAATTCATCCATAAAAATGAAAAAGCACTTTTTTTTCCACAAACATTTTCTTTTTTCATTATTATGGATCAATTTGTGAAGCACTTGGGGGTTCAATATGCTCACTACCCATCTAGATATGTTCCTTGGGGGGTCTAGTTTCCAAAATGGGGTCACTTGTGGGGGAGCTCCAATGTGGAGACGCACAGGGGCTCTCCAAATGCGACATGGTGTCCGCTAACAATTTGAATGCAAAATGAGCTCAAATTGTTAGCGGACACCATGTTGCGTTTGGAGAGCCCCTGTGCATCTCCACATAGGAGCTCCTCCACAAGTGAGCCCATTTTGGAAACTAGACCCCCAAAGGAACGTATCTAGATGCATAGTGAGCACTTTCAACCCCCAGGTGCTTCACAAATTCATCCGTAAAAATGAAAAAGTACTTTTATTTCCACAAAAATTTTCTTTTTTCATTTTTACAGATTAATTTGTGAAGCACTGGGGTGTTCAAAATGCTCACCACCCATCTAGATAAGTTCCCTGGGGGGTCTAGTTTCCAAAATGGGGTCACTTATAGGGAACCTCCAATGTTTAGGCACACAGGGGCTCTCCAAAAGTGACATGATGTTCGCTAACAATTTGACCTGATTTCCATTCAAATTGTTAACGGATACCATGTCGCGTTTGGAGAGCCCCTGTGTGCCTAAACATTGGAGCTCCCCCACAAGTGACCCCATTTTGGAAACTAGACCCCCCAGGGAACGTATCTAGATGTATAGTGAGCACTTTGAATTCCCAGGTGCTTCACAAATTGATCCGTAAAAATGAAAAAGTACTTTTTTTCCACAAAATTATTATTTTTTTCATTAATTTGTGAAGCACCTGGGGGTTCAATATGCTCACAACCCATCTAGATAAGTTCCCTGGGGGGTCTAGTTTCCAAAATGGGGTCACTTGTAGGGGAGCTCCAATGTTTAGGCACACAGGGGCTCTCCAAACGCGACATGGTGTCCGCTAACAATTTGAGCTGATTTTCCATTCAAATTGTTAGTGGACACCATGTCGCGTTTGGAGAGCCCCTGTGTGCCTAAACATTGAAGCTACTCCACAAGTGACCCCATTTTGGAAACTAGAGCCCCCAGGGAACTTATCTAGATAGGTGGTGAGCATTTTGAACCCCCAGGTGCTTCACAAATTCATCCGTAAAT
This sequence comes from Allobates femoralis, assembly GCA_033576535.1. NCBI lineage: Eukaryota > Metazoa > Chordata > Amphibia > Anura > Aromobatidae > Allobates > Allobates femoralis. The sequence continues at coordinate 640,892,454 of JARQOC010000003.1, forward strand.
ATGAAAAAGTACTTTTATTTCCACAAAAAAATTATTTTTTCATTTTTACGGATCAAATTGTGAAGCACATGGGGGTTCAAAGTGCTCACTATGCATCTAGATATGTTCCTTGGGGGTGTAGTTTCCAAAATGGGTTCACTTGTGGGGGAGCTCCAATGTTTAGGCACACAGGGGCTCTCCATACGCGACATAGTGTCCGCTAACAATTGGAATTGTTACCGGACACCATGTTGCGTATGGAGAGCCGCTGTGTGACTAAACATTAGAGCTCCCCCACAAGTGACTCCATTTTGGAAACTACACCCCCCAAGGAACGTATCTAGATGCATAGTGAGCACTTTGAACCCCCAGGTGCTTCACAAATTGATCCGTAAAAATGAAAAAAAAAATTTTTTGTGGAAAAAAAAAAGAACTTTTTTATTTTTATGGATCAATTTGTGAACCACTTGGGGGTTCAAGTGCTCACTATGCATCTAGATATGTTCCTTGGGGGGTGTAGTTTCCAAAATGGGGTCACTTGTGGGGGAGCTCCAATGTTTAGGCACACAGGGGCTCTCCATACGCGACATGGTGTCCACTAACAATTGGAATTGTTAGCGGACTCCATGTCGCGTATGGAGAACCCCTGTGTGCCACTAGCATTGCCACCAGCAAAAGGGCAACTGGAAGAGTTGGGGTACAGCACCAGAAAATGGCACCTCTAATGTGCTATTTTCTGGGGTGGCTGTGGGTTGCAATTTGCAGCGTGGGGGGGACACAACATTTGGGTCTCTCCACGATGAGGATTGCAGCCCCCCAACTGACAAGTTGTACCTGGCTGGCATCCAAAAATAAGGCAAAGCTCCTTGTCATTTTATTGGTAGAAGTAAAAAAAAGCAAATGGCATGGGGCTCCGCCATATTTTAGGTACAGCCAGGTACAACTTGGCAGCTACGGACTGCCACCAGCCCCCAGCTGCCTCGTCATACCTGGCTGGAACCAAAAATACAGCGAAGCCTATATTTTTTTAATTTCTAGAATTATTTCTAGAAAAAAAATGACATAGGGCTCCGCCATATATTTGGTCCAGCCAGGTACAACTTGGCAGCTACGGACTGCCACCAGCCCCCAGCTGCCGCGTCATACCTGGCTGGAACCAAAAATACAGCAAAGCCTATTTTTTTTTTAATTTCTAGAATTATTTCTAGAAAAAAAATGACATAGGGCTCCGCCATATTTTTGGTCCAGCCAGGTACAACTTGGCAGCTACAGACTGCCACCAGCCCCCAGCTGCCTCGTCATACCTGGCTGGAACCAAAAATACAGCGAAGCCTATTTTTTTTTTATTTCTAGAATTATTTCTAGAAAAAAAATGACATAGGCTCTGCCATATTTTTGGTCCAGCCAGGTACAACTAGGCAGCTGGGGACTGGAATCCTCAGCATAGAGAGGCCCAAGCGTTCTGGGCCCCCCATGCTGCGAATTGCAGCCCGCAGCCGCCCCAGAAAATGGCGCATTCATTGAAGCGCCATTTTCTGGCGCTGTACCCAGGCTCTTCCAGTTGCCCTGGTGCCGGTGGCAAACTGGGTAATAAAGGGGTTAATGCCAGCTTTTTATTGGCAGCTGGCACTAAGCCCGAGATTCATAATATAGGGCCAATGTTAGACCCGCCATTAGGAATCTCTGGTAAATAGTCAGAAAATACACACAGAGAAAAATCTTTTTATTTGAAAAAAAAAAACACAAACAAAATTCGGACTCCATCTTTATTGTAAAGATCCGACGTAGTCCACAACAAAGGTTCCACGACGCTCGATCGCCTCCGACGTAGTCCACAACGAAGATCCCACGACGCTCAATCGCCTCTGCTACATCCAGAAACTGCAGCAAGGGATCAAGTGTCCTCTTGTTGTAGTCTCTGGGATCAACGTCATGGTGCACGGTATGGCACATCATTGCCATACCATGCACCATGACGCTGATCCCAGGGACTACAACAAGAGAACAGTTGATCCCTTGTTGTAGTCTCTGCGATCAGCGTCATGGTGCACTGTATGGCATTGATCTGCCATACTGTGCACCATAACGCTGATCCCAGAGACTACAACAAGGGATCAAGTGCTCCCTTGTTGTAGTCTCTGGGATCAGCGTCATGGTGCACGGTATGGCACATCATTGCCATACCATGCACCATGACGCTGATCCCAGGGACTACAACAAGAGGGCAGTTGATCCCTTGTTGTAGTTTCTGCGATCAGCGTCATGGTGCACTGTATGGCAATGATCTGCCATACTGTGCACCATGACGCTGATCCCAGAGACTACAACAAAAGGACACTTGATCCCTTGTTGTAGTCTCTGGGATCAGTGTCATAGTGCACTGTATGGCAATGATCTGCCATACTGTGCACCATGACGCTGATCCCAGAGACTACAACAAGGGATCAAGTGCTCCCTTATTGTAGTATCTGGGATCAGCGTCATGGTGCACGGTATGGCACATCATTGCCATACCATGCACCATGACGCTGATCCCAGGGAGTACAACAAGAGGACACTTGATCCCTTGTTGTAGTCTCTGGGATCAGTGTCATGGTGCACTGTATAGCAATGATCTGCCATACTGTGCACCATGACGCTGATCCCAGAGACTACAACAAGGGATCAAGTGTTCCTTTGTTGTAGTCTCTGGGATCAGCGTCATGGTGCACGGTATGGCACATCATTGCCATACAGTGCACCATGACACTGATCCCAGAGACTACAATAAGGGATCAACTGTCCTCTTGTTGTAGTCTCTGGGATCAGCGTCATGGTGCACGGTATGGCACATCATTGCTATACAGTGCACCATGACGCTAATCCCAGAGACTACAACAAGAGAACAGTTGATCCCTTATTGTAGTCCCTGGGATCAGTGTCATGGTGCACTGTATAGCAATGATCTGCCATACTGTGCACCATGACGCTGATCCCAGAGACTACAACAAGGGATCAAGTGCTCCCTTGTTGTAAGTCTCTGGCGATAGTGGATCCAATCACCATGGAAACTAAGTGCTGTGATCCATGAGATCACAGCACTTAGGGGGTTAACACAGACCAGGGCACAGCAATCACACAGATGCTGTGCCCTGGCTGTGACACTGCTCCTCTGCACCCTCATCTCCATGCTGGGAGATGAGTGTGCAGAGGAGCCGACAGAAGCAGCAGGATGGCACAGGAAGAGGACAGCAACAGAGAAGACAGAAAAGACAGAGCAGACCGGAGGACAGAGGAAGAAGAGCGGAGGAAAGAGGGAGAAGATCGGAGGACAGAGGAGAAGAAAGAAGACAGGTGAGAGGCCTGGAGAGAAGGGGAGAACGGAAGGAGCAGCGGAGATCACCGGAGAGCGGGGGGAGTGGATCGGAGGGCAGGGGGAGAGATCAGAGGGGAGTGGGGAGATCCGGAGGGAGATCAAAGGGCAGCGGGGGAGATCCGGAGGGCAGGGGGGGGCACATTGGCAGCCAGGGGAGAGAGCAGAGGGTCCGGGATCGGCGGCACAATCGCGGCGGCTTAGGAGGGAGGGGACCCGCAGGTCATGCCGCCCCCTCATCTGATTGGAGGGAGACGCTCTCTCCAATCAAATCTGAGGGGGGTGACACAGGACCCCTTATCCAGCCAATGCCTGATGCTATCCAGCATCAGGCCTTGGCTGGATTGTAATATCTCACCATGTTTCATTGGTGAGATATTACATTCACTCCGATTGGCAGTTTCACTTTCACTTCACTGCCAATCGGAGCGGTCCTAGCCCCGGGGGGGCTAAGCCACCCCCCCTGGGGTACAGTGCAGGTCCTTCCGTACCTGCGGCTCTATTAACCCCTTAGTGACCGCGGTTAATAGGGCCGCAGGACGGGAAACTGGCGAGGACGCAGCATATGCGTCCAAGGTCGGGAACAAACTTGTTTCCAGGACGCATATGCTGCGTCACGGGTCGGGAAGGGTTAAAGTGCTAAGAATTAGCGCTTCTAATAAATGCGCCAATTTCTGAGGTGGCCGTGGGCTGCTATTCTGTAGCCTGGGGGGGGGCCAAATAACTATGGGCCTCACCTCACTGAGAATAACAGCCCACAGCTGCCTGGTTTTACCTTTTGTATTGTTATGAAACATTCTAAATAAAGAATATATACAAAAAAAAGAAAAGAACATAGCATAATAGAAAAAAATGTATATAATATACTAGGATATCTGCTTAAACAGTGTCAGCCCATAAGTGTAAATCTGGTATCACGGTCATCAGTCGGAGTTACCATTAGCTGATTTCATTAACAGGCAACATTAATAGGATCATCTCATTAGCGCAGAGTTTCACTGCAGGATTATCAGTGATGCTGGATAATCTTAGCTATAGCTCTTTATATCTAGGAGGCCAAGTTAGGCCACTGGTCAGGATACAAAAAAAACTCATCTATCAAATAGAATTGGGAAATATAATGAGGAAACAAGTAGCCAGAAAAATAGGTACATGATGCAGAAGAACATTTTCCTTAGAATCCATTAGTAATATATAAAGACTAGACTTTTGTAATAATGTATGATATCCTGATGTTCATCACACCTGTAAAAAGGGAGAAAAAGCTGCATGGAGTTCACACCCTTTATTAAAGACAACTAGGTTTATTAGAAAAAAAGATGTACCACAAAGACACACAGTTGTAGAAGCAATTAAAGTCCTACTCCAGAGTTTGTTTGCAGTTTTTGCACTGCCGGAGTGTTGCTTTGCATTTAAGATCCCTCGGACCCTGCCTGCCGAGGGCTGCACCTCTTTCCAACGGCACACCAGTCAGTCTGCGGGGATTTGTGACCTGCCGGCAGCTCCAGGGATAGAAACAGAGTATTGTGCATGAATGGTGTACAGGACCACCCTTACATTTTCATTTTTTTGTCTCATCATCTTGCTGCTAGGAAGTAAATAATCAATCAGTTACTATTTTCAGCCGGTCTAGTGATATCTCTCGGTTACTGCTCCGTCTGTTTACAGGCTGCAGTGACAATGTCACACATAACCACTTTCACCGTAATCACTTTATTGTTTTTCCTTAGCCCAAGCTCATAGGCTTTATAACAATGAAAACTGAAAATCCCTTAAAGGGAACCTGTCACCAGGTTTTTGCCATCCCATCTGAGAGCAGCATAATATAGAAATAGAGACCCTGATTCCAGCAATGTGTCACTTACTGAGCTGCTTGCTGTCATGTTGATAAAATTAGTGTTTTCTCTGTTGCAGATTTAGCAGTCTGTGAATATCCAGACTACCTGGCAGCAGGACAAGTAGACTGCTAATGATAAAATCACTGTTTGATCAGATGGAGATTATCAAAACTACACTGAACAGCCCAGTAAGTGACACATCGAATCAGGATCTCGGGTCCTATATTATGCTATTCTCAGAATAGGTTGCAAAAACCTGGTGACAGGTTCCCTTTAAGTAACACTATTTAATGCAACAAAAACATCAGAAAATCACAATGCATATGTCATACAATTACACAGCACACTGGACACACATATCACATCAGAACATCACACACCTCAAACACATTCTACACAGCACACCAGCACAGCGCACACGTTCTACATGTCCACACAAATATGAACTAAACATGAGAGTGGTCACACAAGCACAGTGCACACATCACACATGTAAAGTGCACATATTATAAAAATCACAGGAGTATAGTGCACAAATCTCACATGTACACTGCATACATCACAGACGTGCAGGGCATAAAGTGAACACATACATCAGACAGACAAAGCATGTGCACAATTACTACTGCACAAACTACATCATAAACAAGTCAGTCATGTAGTTAAGAATATTTATCACATATCAAATATACAGGCACATACAAACATACTATATACACAGGCACCAACATACCAGATATACAGACACATACCAAATATACAAACACATGCCAGATATACAAACACATACCATATACAGATATACAGGTACAGTTGTGGCCAAAAGTATTGACACCCCTGCAATTCTGTCAGATAATACTCAGTTTCTTCCTGAAAATGATTGCAATCACAAATTCTTTGGTATTATTATCTTCATTTAATTTGTCTTCAATGAAAAAACACAAAAGAGAATGAAGCAAAACATTGATCATTTCAGACAAAACTCTAAAAATGGGACAGACAAAAGTATTGGCACCCTCAGCCTAATACTTGGTTGCACAACCTTTAGCCAAAATAACTGCGGTCAACCGCTTCCGGTAACCATCAATGAGTTTCTTACAATGCTCTGCTGGAATTTTAGACCATTCTTCTTTGGCAAACTGCTCCAGGTCCCTGATATTTGAAGGGTGCCTTCTCCAAACTGCCATTTTTAGATCTCTCCACAGGTGTTCTATGGGATTCAGGTCTGGACACATTGCTGGCCACCTTAGAAGTCTCCAATACTTTCTCTCAAACCATTTTCTAGTGCTTTTTGAGGTGTGTTTTGGGTCATTGTCCTGCTGGAAGACCCATGACCTCTGAGGGAGACCCAGCTTTCTCACACTGGGCCCTACATTATGCTGCAAAATGTGTTGGTAGTCTTCAGACTTCATAATGCCATGCACACAAGTCAAGCAGTCCAGTGCCAGAGGCAGCAAAGCAACCCCAAAATATCAGGGAACCTCCGCCATGTTTGACTGTAGGGACCGTGTTCGTTTCTTTGAATGCCTCTTTTTTTCTCCTGTAAACTCTATGTTGGTGCCTTTGCCCAAAAAGCTCTACTTTTGTCTCATCTGACGAGAAAACATTCTTCCAAAACGTTGTAGGCTTTCTCAGGTAAGTTTTGGTAAACTCCAGCCTGGCTTTTTTATGTCTCAGGGTAAGAAGTGGGGTCTTCCTGGGTCTCCTACCATACAGTCCCTTTTCATTCAGACGCCGATGGATAGTACGGGTTGACACTGTTGTACCCTCGAACTGCAGGGCAGCTTGAACTTGTTTAGATGTTAGTCGAGGTTCTTTATCCATCATCTGCACAATCTTGCGTTGAAATCTCTCGTTAATTTTTCTTTACCGTCCACATCTAGGGAGGTTAGCCACAGTGCCATGTGCTTTAAACTTATTGATGACACTGCGCACGGTAGACACAGGAACATTCAGGTCTTTGGAGATGGACTTGTAGCCTTGAGATTGCTCATGCTTCTCACAATTTGGTTTCTCAAGTCCTCAGACAGTTCTTTGGTCTTCTTTCTTTTCTCCATGCTCAATGTGGTACACACAAGGACACAGGACAAAGGTTGAGTCAACTTTAATCCATGTCAACTGGCTGCAAGTGTGATTTAGTTATTGCCAACACCTGTTAGGTGCCACAGGTAAGTTACAGGTGCTGTTAATAACACAAATTAGAGAAGCATCACATGATTTTTCTAACAGTGCCAATACGTTTGTCCACCCCATTCTTTATGTTTGGTGTGGAAATATATCCAATTTGGCTTTAGGACAATTCTTTCTGTGTTTTTTCATTGAAGACAAATTAAATGAGGATAATAATACCAAAGAATTTGTGATTGCAATCATTTTCAGGAAGAAGCTGAGTATTATCTGACAGAATTGCAGGGGTGTCAATACTTTTGGCCACAACTGTACATACAGTGGGGAAAAAAAGTATTTAGTCAGCCACCAATTGTGAAAATTCTCCAACTTAAAAAGATGAGAGAGGCCTGTAATTGACATCATAGGTAGACATCAACTATGAGAGAGAAAATGAGAAAACAAAAAGAGAATTTTGTTTACGTACCGTAAATTCTTTTTTCTTTAATCATCAATGGGAGACCCAGACAATGGGGTTTAGGGCACTGCCCTCCGGAGGTCACACTAGGTACTACAAGTTTGTAGACACCGCCCCCTCCGCTTATAAACCCCTACCGCAGGGAACATCCTCAGTTTGGTCCATAAGCTGCGAGGAGACAAATAAACCACACCCGAAACGTCGGGAAGAAAAACCGTGCACAGACGGTCCAACAACCCGGATAACACTGTCCCAACAGGGAACAGAACGAATGCAAAACATGCAACGGAACAACTGGGTGGGTGCTGGGTCTCCCATTGATGATTAAAGAAAAAAGAATTTACGGTACGTAAACAAAATTCTCTTTTTTCTGGTCATCATAATGGGAGACCCAGACAATGGGGATGTCCTAAAGCAATACCCCAGGGCGGGAAGAGTTCCTCAAAAGACGGATAACACATGGTCCCCCTTAGAGGTGGGCAACCGCCGCCTGGAGGACCCGCCTGCCCAAACTCGCATCTGCGGAGGTATGGGCATGCACCATATAGTGCTTAGAGAAAGTGTGCAGGCTGGACCAAGTGGCCGCCTGACACACCTGTAGAGCAGAAGCTCGATGTCGCAAAGCCCAGGAGGCACCGACAGCTCTGGTAGAGTGCGCCTTCAATCCCACCGGGAGAGGCAAACCAGAAGACCGGTAGGCCTCTTGAATGGGAGCCTTGATCCATCTGGCCAAGGTTGACTTCGATGCCGCGGACCCCTTACAGCGACCCGTCGTAAGGACAAATAAGGAATCCGAACTCCGGAAGGAGGCAGTCCTGGACACATAAATGCGTACAGCCCTCACGAGATCCAGAGTATGGAGCTCGCGCTCAACCTGATGAACGGGAGCGGGGCAAAATGATGGGAGAACAATCTCCTGGTTCAGGTGAAAAGTGGAAACCACCTTTGGCAAGAATTCTGGCCGCGGGCGTAACACCACCTTGTCTTGGTGAACCACCAGGAAAGGCGACTTGCACGATAGTGCAGCCAATTCTGAGACCCTTCTCAGAGACGTAATCGCCACCAGAAAGACCACTTTCTGGGACAGACGAGATAGAGAAACGTCTCTCAGTGGCTCAAACGGCGGTTTCTGCAGTGCCGCCAGGACCATATTAAGGTCCCAAGGGTCCAGAGGTCGTCTATAGGGCGGAACCACCCGAGACACCCCCTGCAGAAATTGACGGCCCCTGGGAAGGAGCGCCAAGCGCCTGTCAAACAGCACTGAAAGAGCCGACACTTGACCCTTCAGGGAGCTGAGGGATAAACCCAATTCCAACCCCGACTGTAGGAAAGCCAACAATGTCGGGATGGACAAGGGCCACGGGGACCGGCCACCCGAGGCACACCAGGTGAAAAAGATCTTCCACGTTCTGTGGTACATCTTCCTGGAAACAGGCTTCCTAGCCCGAGTCATAGTGGCAACTACCGCAGGAGAGAAGCCTCTGGATGTCAGCAGCCAGGCCTCAAGAGCCATGCAGTCAATCTGAGGGCCCTGGAATTGAGGTGGAAGAATGGGCCTTGCGCGAGCAGATCTGCGCGTTCTGGAAGAGCCCACCGGTGTCCGCCTGACAGTCGCCACAGGTCCGGATACCAGGACCTCCTGGGCCAATCTGGAGCCACCAGAATGGTTACCCTGCACTCCGACCTGATCTTCCACAGAACCCTGGGAATCAGAGACAGAGGCGGGAACACATATGGTAGATGGAAGCTGGACCAACTCAGGATCAGGGCGTCTGCCCCCAGAGACTGAGGGTCCCTAGATCTCGCCATGTATCGCGGCACCTGATGATTCAGCCGCGAGGCCATCAGATCCACGTCCGGAGTGCCCCATCTGCTGCAGATGTCCCGGAAGACGTCTGGATGAAGAGACCACTCTCCGGCGTCCATCCCCTGCCGGCTCAGGTAATCGGCCTCCCAGTTCTCGACCCCTGGGATGTGAACTGCGGAGATCAGGCAGTCGTTGTCCTCCACCCAGGATAGAATGCGGTGGACTTCGGCGAGGGCCTGAGCACTTCTGGTCCCTCCCTGATGATTTATATATGCGACGGCCGTCGCATTGTCGGACTGAACCCGAATGGGCTGTCCTGACAGGAACTTCTGAAACGCCAGGAGCGCCAGATAGACCGCCTTGATCTCCAGCACGTTGATCTGCAATGCTGACTCCGCCTGAGTCCAGAGGCCTTGAGCCCTGTGGTGTAAGAACACCGCACCCCAGCCCTTCAGACTGGCGTCGGTGGTCACCACTAACCATGACGGCTTGAGGAAGGACCGACCCCGTGACAGGTGATACGGCCGGAGCCACCACTGTAGGAAGTCCCTGGTCTGCTGTGAAAGGACCACCAGCCGAGTCAGAGAGGACGTCCTCTTGTCCCATCTGCGGAGAATTTCCAGCTGGAGAGGACGGAGGCGAAATTGTGCGAAAGGCACCGCCTCTATTGCTGCTACCATGCGCCCCACCAGCTTCATCAAGACCCGTAGGGATGAGTGTGGTGACAGGAGAACATCCTGCACTCCTGATTGGATGGCCAGCTGTTTGGCTCGAGGCAGAGACACTAGAGCAGAGTCTGTGTGAAAGTCCATGCCCAGGTACGTCAGGGACTGGGTCGGAACCAGGGTTGACTTCTGGACGTTGAGTAGCCACCCAAACTGTTCCAGAGACTTCATGGTTACCTCCAGACTCTCCCGACAAAGGTGTTCCGATGGTGCCCTGACCAGCAGGTCGTCTAGATAAGGTATGACGGCGTGTCCCTGCACATGCAGGAGAGCCATCATAGAGGCCATCACCTTTGTGAACACCCGCGGTGCCGAGGCCAACCCGAAGGGGAGCGCCACGAACTGGTAGTGTTCGTCCCCCACTGCGAAGCGTAACCAGCGCTGATGAGCCGGTGCAATGGGCACATGAAGGTAGGCGTCCCTGATATCTATGGACGCCAGGAAGTCTCCCTGCGACACAGCCGCGATCACGGAGCGCAGGGATTCCATGCGGAACTTCCGAACCAACACGTGACGGTTGAACATCTTGAGGTCCAGAACCGGGCGGAAGGAGCCGTCCTTCTTTGGGACGATAAAGAGGTTGGAGTAAAAACCCCGGAACCTCTCCCCAGAAGGCACTGGGACCACTACTCCGTCTCTGCGGAGCCCCTCCAACACCAGGTGAAAAGCCTGAGCCTTTTCTGGAGATGGGACCGACCGATGGAATCGGGGTATCGGCTGTGACTTCAGCTCTATCCTGTAACCTCGGGAGACTACGTCTCTCACCCACTGGTCTTGGACGTGGAGTAGCCACCTGTCCTGAAATCGAGACAGGCGGCCCCCCACCTGTGGGGAGGCAGGAAGAGAGAGCGAGTCATGTAGAGGCGGGTTTGGGGGTGGCAGCCGCTGCCCCCGCCGGCTTCTTTTGACGACTCTTGGAGCGCCACTGAGTAGAGGGCTTGCCCCCTCGGTCCGGGCGAGCGGACGTCGCTGATGACTGTGAGCTGGAGCGAAAGGACCACTGCTTTGGGTTCCTTTTAACGGTGTACCGTGGCTTAGGTTTATTCTGCGGGATCTTAGACTCAGCAGAATCCTTTATCAGCTTGTCCAGTTCGGTGCCAAAAAGCCTGTCACCAGAGAAGGGAAGATTTTGCAAAATCTTCTTAGACGTGGCATCTGAGTCCCAAAGACGCAGCCACAACAACCTGCGGATCGCTATAGCATTGGCCGAAGCCACAGCTGAGCGAGTGGCAGTTTCCAAAGTTGCCGTCCTGGCGTAGTCCGCATAGGCCTTCGCCCTATCGGTAAGTGCCAGGACCTCTGAACTGGACCCTGCCAGGTCAGTTATCCCATCCAAGCAGGTGGTGATCGCCTGTAGGGTCCAGACCGTGGCAAAATTAGGGGCAAATGAAGACCCCACCGCCTCATAAGAAGACTTGGCGAGTTGCTCGACCTGTCTATCAGTCGCATCCTTCAACGAGGAGCTATCAGAGGCAGAGAAAAGGGAGCGTGCAGCAATCCTGGTCATGGAAGCGTCCACCTTCGGGGACTGCGACCACTCCTGAAGCACCTCCTGGGGAAAGGGAAAACGATTGTCCTTAGATTTGCGGACATAACGCCGCCCAGGATGTAACCTGGGTGCTCTAACCACCCTTCCAAAGTTAGTGTGGTCCATGAAGGAGCCACTCGGTCTAGCCTCCGGCCGCAGCCATTGATAGACCTCCTTCGGGTGAACGTTCACCTCCTCAGGGGGTGTCACGAGACGTAAGGACTCGTTGATGGAGGACACCAGATCCTCCACCCCTTCTGGTGGTTCAGACACAGACCCGAGAGTCGAACCCCCATCATCCTCACCGTCGGAGGGACGCTCCTCCTCAGAGAGAGCCTGGAGCTCGGGTGAATCCTCACGACGAGTCCGTTTAAGGGGTCTCACAGTAGAAGAAAGAGACACCCGGGGGTAACTGGGAGGAGTAGCTGGGCTTTCCAGTCTCCTGTTAAGTGCCTCCAGGGATTGCGACATGGAGGATAACTGGGACAACAGAGATTCATTGATCTTATGCTGAGTTTCCCATGGCCCTGGGATCACCTGGACCTCAGGGTATAGCACCGGAGCTGCTGTCTCCGCAGTGTCAGTCCGGGCCTCTGGGCGTCCGCAGTTATTGCAGGACCCCTCAACCAGTGTCCCGTTGCATGTAGCACAGGCAATGGTGGCATCCGCCGCCTTAGCAGCACGCTTCCTAACTGAGGACATGGCCACAGTAGGGGGGAATAAGCCAATTTGTACAGACAAAAACCGGGAATCCCGGTGGCTTACCGACCGCAGTAATGCGGTGGAGGAAGCGGTGTGTGTGTGTGTGGCCTCCGCGAGGGTTTTCCGGTCTCCCCTAGAGTGCAGACGTACGCTGCAGTCAGATCCCAGCCGGGAAGTGAGGGGGAAAGATGGCCGCCGGCAGCCAAGCCGAGGGCGGCGCCGAAAACACGCGGGAAGCACACACGCACGCCCACCGATGACGTCACCGTAAGGGCTGCTTCTCATCCTCCAGGCAGCCTCAGCAATGTAGGCGCCGGAGCCCGCAGCGCGGGAAGTGAGTGTGAAAATACAACACTCAGACTGCATGTCCAAACACCTGCAATCTACAGCCTCAGCCCCTGTGCGACACAGGGCGGTCAGCCAGGGTGACCCCAGCACAGGGTTCACCTCCAGAGCCGCGGACCCGAGGGTAACGCGCGGTCTGAGTGTCAGGACACATAAAGTGACAGACACTACCCCCAGGCACACCGGAGACACACGAGGTATCTCAGTGCCGGTCCGGTCTGTAAGCACCATTTAGGGAGGCCTCGGACGGGGGTTCAGCACCAGTCCGGAGTGTAAGCACCATTTAGGGAGGCCTCGGACTGGGCTGGCTCCAGTCCGGTCTGTAAGCACCATTTAGGGAGGCCTCGGACGGAGCGGAGCTGTGCAAGGCTCCCATCTCCCACTCTCCAGAGCCCCCAGGAAGGGATGGAAAGGAGTGCGACAGCGTACCGGGAGAACACTACGTGTCCAGGCACTAGACCCTCCGGTACCTCCACCTGCGTGTTCCACAAGGGTGAGCGGGGAGGCTGTCGAAGGTCCCGACCGGGACCGTTTTACCTTGTCTTCATACGCCATCACGTAAGCTGTGAGAATGCAGTGAAGTGCAAGCAAAGCGTGATCCTCCGAGCACACTAAGTTTAAAACTGAGGATGTTCCCTGCGGTAGGGGTTTATAAGCGGAGGGGACGGTGTCTACAAACTTGTAGTACCTAGTGTGACCTCCGGAGGGCAGTGCCCTAAACCCCATTGTCTGGGTCTCCCATTATGATGACCAGAAAATGCTGAATATCACATTTTGGTGGAAAATAAGTATATGGTCAATAACAAAAGTTCATCTCAATACTTTGTTATATATCCTTTGTTTGACAGAGGTCAAATGTTTTCTGTAAGTCTTCATGAGGTTGGCACACACTGTTGCTGGTATGTCGGCCCTTTCCTCCATACAGATCTTCTCTACAGCAGTGATGTTTTGGGATTGTTACTGGGCAACACAGAATTTCAACTCCCTCCAAAGGTTTTCTTTAGGGTTGAGATCTGGAGACTGGCTAGGCCACTCCAGGACCTTGAAATGCTTCTTACGAAACCACTCCTTCATTGCCCTGGCAGTGTGCTTGGGATCATTGTAATGCTGAAAGAACCAGCAATGTATCATCATTAATGCCCTTGCTGACGGAAGGAGGTTTGCACTCAAAATCTCACGATATAAGGCCCCATTCATTCTTTCATGTACACGGATCAGTCGTCCTGGTCCCTTGGCAGAGAAACAGCCCCAAAGCATGATGTTGCCACCCCTATGCTTCACAGTAGGTATGGTGTTGTTTGGATGCAACTCAGCATTCTTTCTCCTCCAAATACGACGAGTTGTGTTTCTACCAAACAGTTCTACTTTGGTTTCATCTGATCATATGACATTCTCTGAATACTCATCTGGTTCTGGATCATCCAAATGCTCTCTAGCAAACTTCAGAAGGGCCTGGACATGTAATGGCTTAAGCATGGGACAATTCTGGCACTGCAGGATCTGAGTCCCTGGTGGCGTAGTTTGTTACTGATGGAAGCCTGTGTAACGTTGGTTCCAGCTCTCTGCAGGTCATTCACCAGGTCCTCCTATGTGGTTCTGGGATTTTTGCTCACCGTTCTTGAGATCATTTTGACCCGATGGGGTAAGATCTAGCGCAGAGCCCCAAATCGAGGGAGATTATCAGTGGTCTTGTGTGGCTTCCATTTTCTAATTATTGCTCCCACAGTTGATATCTTCACACCAAGCTGCTTGCCTATAGCAGAGTCAGTCTTCCCATCCTACAATTTTGTTTCTGGTGTCCCTCGACAGGTCTTTGGTCTTCACCATAGGGGAGTTTGGAGTGTGACTGTTTGAGGTTGCGGACAGGTGTCTTTTATACTGAAAACAAGTTCAAACAGGTGCTAGTACTACAGGTAGTGAGTGGAGGACAGAGGAGCCTCTTAAAGATGAAGTTAAAGGTCTGTGAGAGCCAGAAATCTTGTTTGTAGGTGACCAAATACTTATTTTTCCACTAACAGTGTTTATTATAAAGTAGTAGTTTTTAAACAATCATGTAGCCTCTCACCAGGTCCTCACAAATTAAATACATACTCTCAATACATTTGAATCACATTTACACACATCAACATAGAGCACAAGCCCGGTTTCTGAGGTCTGGAAATTGGTGTATTTTGAGGGGGAAAACCTGCAGCAAGAATTGATGAGCAGCAGATTTAAGCTCAGTAAAATACCCAGCATATCTGCTGCATATTTTAGTGGCACCATGCGGACAGGAATTAGCAACACCCATAGAGTTTTGCTGGGAAAACACACTGCTGCAGATGTAGTGCAGATCTGCTGCATATACACAGCAGATACACACCAAATACGCAGCAAAATACACATTGTGCAAACTGACTCTAAGAGTTAGATACAGCCAAGAATACATGAAGAGATAAACAATTTCTATGCAATAGAATGGATTAATGGGTCAAAAACACGAAGTAGAAAAAGAAAAGAAATAAGAGAGTGGGCTGGGTGGAGAGAGTGGCATGACTGCCAGGACATAATGGATGGAGAGGAGACAGTGGACGTGACCAAGCTACATGACTTAATGGACAGGAGCAGAGATGGGGTGGGTGTGGCTGCCCTGACTTAGCAGGCGGGAGCAGCCAAAGGCAGCGTTCGCGATCTCTTACATACTGTTAATGGGCGAGAAAGGAGAAAGTATCAATTTTTTAAAAAAGGAAAAACTGATTTAGTATTAATCGTTAAAAGGAACCTGTCAGGTCCCCTGGGCACCTAGTTGCATACATAAACTGATCTTTAGAAAAAGTATTTCTAAAGATCATTTATGAAATGGTAATTAGGCCTTTGACTAGTCGAGGGGGAATTTGTTCCCCCTACTAGTTGGCCCACTTAGCATGTTATTCCGCCACTATGGGAGTAATAACATGCTTTACATAGACTCGTCATCTGCCACTCTATCATTCCTCATCATTGAGCGTCTGTCTCTGGGTGCACCCCCAGCTTCAGCGACGCTCACTGCACATTAGAAGTCGACCACATTTCTAGTCATGTGCACTATGCCTCTCTGAAGCTGGGACACATACACCTGACTTCAGAATAGTGCGCATGACACATCAGAGCACACCTTCTTTCAAAGAATTAGGTCTATCCACAACTTACACATATTCAGGAGCTCACTAAAAGCACATCTTTTTAGGGCGGCCTATCAGTCTTTATAATCATTGTCATTTACACTGTGTGCAGAATTATTAGGCAAGTTGTATTTTAGAGGATTGTTTTTATTATTGATCAACAACTATGTTCTCAACCCAAAAGACTCATAAATATCAAAGCTTAATATTTTTGGAAGTTGGAGTGTTTTTTTTTACATTTGGCTATTTTAGGAGGATATCTGTTTGTGCAGGTAACTATTACTGTGCAGAATTATTAGGCAACTTAATAAAAACCAAATATATTCCCATCTCACTTGTTTATTTTCACCAGGTAAACCAATATAACTGCACACAATTTAGAAATAAACATTTCTGACATGCAAAAACAAAACCCCAAAAAATTAGTGACCAATATAGCCACCTTTCTTTATGATGACACCCAACAGCCTTCCATCCATAGATTCTGTCAGTTGCTTGATCTGTTTACGATCAATATTGCGTGCAGCAGCCACCACAGCCTCCCAGACACTGTTCCGAGAGATGTACTGTTTTCTCTCCCTGTAGATCTCACATTTTAGGAGGGACCACAGGTTCTCTATGGGGTTCAGATCAGATGAACAATGGGGCCATGTCATTATTTTTTCTTCTTTTAGACATTTACTGGCCAGCCACGCTGTGTAGTAGTTGGATGCATGTCATGGAGCATTGTCCTGCATGAAAATCATGCTTTTCTTGAACGATACAGACTCCTTCCTGTACCACTGCTTGAAGAAGTCTTCCAGAAAATGGCAGTAGGTCTGGGAGTTGAGCTTCACTCCATCCTCAACCCGAAAAGATCCCAAAAGTTCATCTTTGATGATACCAGCCCATACCAGTACCCCACCTCCACCTTGCTGGCGTCTGAGTCGGAGTGGAGCTCTCTGCCCTTTACTGATCCAGCCTCTGGCCCATCCATCTGGCCCATCAAGTGTCACTTTCATTTCATCAGTCCATAAAACCTTTGAAAAATCAGTCTTAAGATATTTCTTGGCCCAGTCTTGACGTTTTATCTAATCTTTCTTGTTTAAAGTTGGTAGTTTTTTAGCCTTCCTTACCTTGGCCATGTCCCTGAGTATCGCACATCTTGTTCTTTTTGATACTCCAGTAATGTTGCAGCTCTGAAATATTGCAAAACTGGTGGCAAATGGCATCTTGGCAGCTTCACGCTTGATTTTCCTCAATTCATGGCAGTTATTTTGCGCCTTTTTTGCCCAACACGCTTCTTGCGACCCTGTTGGCTATTTGTAATGAAACACTTGATTGTTCGGTGATCACGCTTCAAACGTTTGACAATTTCAAGACTGCTGCATCCCTCTGCAAGACATCTCACAATTTTGGACTATTCAGAGCCCGTCAAATCTCTCTTCTGACCCATTTTTGCCTAAGGAAAGGCATTTACCTAATAATTAAGCACACCTTATATAGGGTGTTGATGTCATTAGACCACACCCCTCCTCATTACAGAGATGCACATCACCTGATTTACTTAATTGGTAGTTGGCTCTCAAGCCTATACAGCTTGGAGTAGGACAACATGTATAAAAAGTATCATGTAATCAAAATACTCATTTGCCTAATAATTCTGCACACAGTGTAGACATAGGGTAGTCTCTACTGCGCTGAACATAACTCTTTGTCAAACTCTACCAGACCTAAAAGCTCTACACAGATTGCAGCTCTTATCTATTCCCCATTTCTTCAAGTTGACTATACCATCATTGTAAATAAGCCCCTGTACTTTGTGTCACCCCCACCTCATTGTAGATTGTGAGCTCTTCTGAGCAGGGTCGTCATTATTTTTTGCTTTAATTATTGTATTTTTTATAATAAGTTTCTTATGACTGTATATGAACGTCTGAATTGTAAAGCGCTATGGATTATGTTGGCGCTGTATAAATAAAGATTAATAAAATTATTATAGCTTGATGATCCAGTTCTGATGCTCACACGTCATTGGGTCCCTTCATCGGTTGGTACACTTTTGGATAGCACATACCTGGAACATCCTACAGGACAGGGCATTTTGGAGCAAGCTCAATCATCTAGCCATTGCAATTTTAACATGTATTTTCAAAATATCATCAAGACCTGATTGGTTTCTTGCCTCCACATATATATCCCAACTAGATGTGAGTGGATCTCCTGAAATGGGCTTTGTAGTGAATGCTGATCCCATCCCTCTTACTAGTGCACTAGCTGTAATGGTTGGCAGAGATAACATGAAGGATAAACAGGTGTACCACATACACTCCTCGGTACCCGCAGGTGAATGGGTCTACTGGTCACAAATGGCAGCTGGGAATGGCCTGAAATAGATATATTAATATTGAATACTATTGTCATTTTTCAGGCTGTATACTGTGTATTAGATGACTCCATGGCCCGCACAGGACACACTTGGTGTGAGTGTCATGGCGATCTACAGCAGAGCTGCCCACAGGGGAGATGACAGCTGGATGACACGTGTGTTTACACACTGAAGGCCGTTACCATGGAGACCAGCTTGCTGACAGCCGACATCCCGTCCAGCGAGCTCGTCCCAGCATGCCTGGCGGGTGGCAGCGCTGGAGCTCACTGATTGGCTGAAGGGATTGTGCGAACATCACTGGATATTAGCAGAGCATTTCTCCGCTCTCTAACGCCCCGACATGTCACGTGTCTACAGTCGGTGTCCTGACCGGCACCTGCGCCTATATCACGGCGCCTATACCCGGAAGCTCGACTCACTTCCGCCTCCTACAACCGGACCAACCGGTTTCTACGCGTCAGACAAACCCTGTCCTCGGTCCCCGCCCACTGCCCAGTGTTCGCTGGAGATTGGCTCATTTCTCTATTTATCACTTCCAGCACGTACTTGTACTCCTTTCGTCAGCCAATCACATGCTTCTCCCGGCCGGTGCCAGCGGGAAGCCCCCGGGATTGGCTGACAGGACAGCTCAGCAGGTTCGGGTGACCCTTTGGTGAGAGTGAATGAAATGTTCGGGCTGCCAGCAGTGGCGAAGTGCGGGGCGGCCGCGGGGGCTCGGTAAGGGGAAGCCGTGCCATCAGGACAGAGCCCG
This sequence comes from Allobates femoralis, assembly GCA_033576535.1. NCBI lineage: Eukaryota > Metazoa > Chordata > Amphibia > Anura > Aromobatidae > Allobates > Allobates femoralis. Next base: position 640,911,573 of record JARQOC010000003.1, read on the forward strand.
GCCGGGACACGGCCCCCTGTGTGCTCCACTGCCGGGTGCTGGCCTCCGCCGATACGGACATGCCTGGAGGAACCGTCCGAGGCCCAGTGGCCGCTCTGCTGCTCGCTGTACTCGCCCTGCTGGCGGGAGTAGAGGCCGGCCTGGGTGACAAGGTGATCTGGGCTGTCAATGCCGGGGGCGAGGCCCATGTGGACGTGCACGGCATCCACTACCGGAAGGACCCGCTGGAGGGCAGAGTGGGCAGAGGTGAGTGCATGGCTGAGGCCGGAGAGGGAAGGGGACATGCTGGGTACAGTGAAGGGAGCGCTGGAGACATGGGGACCAGTCCACTGGGGAGAATACACACGTGTGCCTGCTGTGACCTGTCCACCGGGGTGAGCACATACGTGTGCCTGCTGTGACCTGTCCACCGGGGTGAGCGCACGCGTGCGCCTGCTGTGACCTGTCCGCCGGGGTGAGCACACACGTGTGCCTGCTGTGACCTGTCCACCGGGGTGAGCACATACGCGTGCCTGCTGTGACCTGTCCACTGGGGTGAGCGCACACGCGTGCCTGCTGTGACCTGTCCACCGGGGTGAGCGCACACGCGTGCCTGCTGTGACCTGTCCACCGGGGTGAGCGCACACGCGTGCCTGCTGTGACCTGTCCACCGGGGTGAGCGCACACGCGTGCCTGCTGTGACCTGTCCACCGGGGTGAGCGCACACGTGTGCCTGCTGTGACCTGTCCACCGGGGTGAGCACATACGCGTGCCTGCTGTGACCTGTCCACCGGGGTGAGCGCACACGCGTGCCTGCTGTGACCTGTCCACCGGGGTGAGCGCACACGCGTGCCTGCTGTGACCTGTCCACCGGGGTGAGCGCACACGCGTGCCTGCCGTGACCTGTCCACCGGGGTGGGCGCACACGCGTGCCTGCCGTGACCTGTCCACCGGGGTGGGCGCACACGCGTGCCTGCCGTGACCTGTCCACCGGGGTGGGCGCACACGCGTGCCTGCCGTGACCTGTCCACCGGGGTGGGCGCACACGCGTGCCTGCCGTGACCTGTCCACCGGGGTGGGCACACACGCGTGCCTGCCGTGACCTGTCCACCGGGGTGGGCACACACGCGTGCCGGCCGAGACCATACTGGAGGTCATAGATCAGTCCCTGTCAGAGATGGTCGACACACATGATGTCCTGCTCTCCATGGCCTGTCCATGACATTGCCATTTAGCCCTGAATCTATACTATGGATGCCACCAGCCCATACTCATGATCTCCAGGAGCTGTGTGGTGTATGATCAGCATTAGAACACTTAGACATATGGTGGGCAGAGTGAGGAGCTCGGTATCTCGACTGTGCATTGTGTGTGTGTATGACTCGGTTCCCTTTTCGGTAGAGTACAGCCGTGTTCCTCCCTGGAGATTTGCATTGTCACTGGTCTGATTGTCATGAGATCTGTCAGGTGTTGCAGGACTTCATGATCCTTATAGCAGCAATCAGTAACATCTAAGTGACTTTACCCATTCAGACACTGCCTACGACATATGTTCTGGCCATCACTGAATTCCCACATGCTTTTTACTTTCCCCTTCTTCGTTTATAATCAGCATCAGACTATGGCTTGAAGCTGCCAATTCTACGCTCCGTCCCAGAGGATCAGATCCTGTACCAGACAGAGAGGTATAATGAAGATAGCTTTGGGTATGAGATTCCTATCAGAGAAGAAGGAGAATACGTCCTGGTGCTGAAGTTTGCAGAGGTGTACTTTGCGCAGTCACAGCAGAAGGTAAGGTGTCATGTTCCCTGCTGTCCCCTCCCATCCGAGCAGTGACGGCTCGTGACCCATGAGATTCAGCAGATGGCATGTGGCCTGAGCAGGTGAGTGACATTGACGGCTCATGTTTCTGTTCTTCGCTTTCCTCAGGTGTTTGATGTACGTGTAAATGGACACAATGTAGTGAAAGATCTAGATATATTTGATCGTGTAGGACACAGTACAGCACATGATGAGATCATTCCTGTCGTCATCAAGAAGGGAAAACTTACTGTCCAAGGAGAAGTGTCCACATTTACAGGGAAGCTCAATGTGGAGTTTGTAAAGGTGACGTCCTTTTTTTTTTTTTTTTTTTTTTTTTTTTTTATCAGTTTCATAAACAAACAAAAAAAATCTTATATATAACAGTCAAGTCCCTTAATCGGGTCAGGAAACTCACATAACAATATTTTCATTTCCTTAGTCTATAGTTGCATGTACTCTAATGGGACCAAAGATGTTACTATTTTTCAGTGAACATTTAAACAATGGATAACCAAATAACATAAAACTTTATCAGAACCAGGCGTAAACTTAAAGAAGGCCTGAAAAATATATCCTAAGAAAGAGAATCATGAGATTGAGAGGGAAAAAGAGAGTAGAGTTAGGGGCATATGAAATAGGCATAAAAGGAGGGGGGAGAGGGAGGTGTAGAGAGAAAGAAAAGGAATGGGTCCACATCTCCTGGAGGGAGTCCCTTTAATCAGCATCTCTAGCCCCCTATGTATCAACCAGGAGTCCCGAGTATTTTGGGGAAGATTTAAAAATCACTCCATTGATACCAGGTGCCAAAAAATTCTGTATATGTATTCTTGAGTGATGCTGTCAGATCTTCCATCAGCATTTAGGCATTTATTTTATCCACCTACATACTTTTACTAGGAGGGGAGGAGGATCTACAACAGAGTGGAATTCATGTCCTCGCAGCCATAACCATAAAATGTAGAAGGGATTTTATGTAGATCAAGACTGGGAGGGTAGTGAGTTGGAGCAAGAAAAGCTTCAGGTATTGCTTGGTGTTTTACTTGTTTAATGACTCTCTTCACCTCCTCCCAGAACCGATCTAGTTTCTCACAGCTCCAAAGGATATGCAAGGCCGGTTTTGCGTCACGGCCTGATCAGGTCCAGTGTTTACCGGACAGCCCCGGACCCGATTTTGAAACAGAATTGGAGGGCAAATATGCCCTCTGGTCCAGTTTGCAGCCGGATTCCTCATATCTCAGCTGCTGAAATTTCTAGATTGCGGGGAGCTAGTCGCGGTCCTGAAATCTCTGCAGGGGATAGCTCACTATGCTGAAGTTCAGCAGCGCTCCCTGCTAAACTCCAGCTTCGGATCCGATTTTATGTCGGATCCGGCGCCAAAGACCCCCATGTTGGGGGCGCTGGATGCGGGAGGATCCGATTTTGTCCGATTATTCCCCTGGACACAAACTAATCTGAATTGTCCTGGATCCTCCCAGACAGATGGAAACCGGATGGTAAATGGCTGCCATCTGGCCCCATATGGCTGCATTATGGCAAAATCGGGTCCGGGGCTGTCTGGTTTACACCGGACAGCCCCGGACCTGATCTTGCTGTGGTGTGAAACTGGCCTAAGAACATTCCCTTTTCATTTCTACAACTCCAGCAGACAGGGTCAGCTGATGGAAACATATCGTGGAGTTTTCGGGGGACTCTATGCCACCTGGACAAGATCTTATAATTTGCTTCCTGGAGGTTTGAGCTTATTGTAGACTTATGTGCTAGTGTCAGAATCCCATCCCTTTGTTCAGGAGTAAGCTGTACACCCAGGTCCCTCTCCCACTTCAGCAGATACCCAGGTGGTGGAATATTCACAGAGTGCACCAATGTTGACTTCACCACCGGGAGAGCGTGAAATAAAGACCCCTCCTTTAGACATAGATTTTCAAACTTAGTGGTGGGACCCATGAACCTGTTCGCCTCTCTTTAAAGATCTCAGGAAATGTCTCGGCTGCATTGCCCTCCATCCTCCCAGCTGTGCAGGGGCAGACATGCTGCAAATCTCATCTGCAGTCAGCCAAGAAGGGTGTCTAATAAATTGCCCTGCTCTAGCAGTTCCCCTCCATCATCCAAAGCAGAAAAATCGGGTCTGTTAGTCTGGGGCCAAAGTCAGGGGAACCTAGTATCTGCTTCAGGTGATAGGTAGGGCAACAGTCGAGAACAAATCTCGGAACTAGAACAGGCCGTGCTGACACATGCCAGAGGCATGGGCATAAGGGGACACATGTTTCCCCCCCCCCCCCTATGGCCCCCTTCACATGTCTGTAAGTCCGCACAGACCGTGGAGCCGTGTGCTCCACACGACGACAAGTCCATTTTTTATTTTTTTTATTTGCGGAAACACGGACCGCTTTTGGTCGATAACGGACATGCACACAGATGTCATCCGTGTGCACGGACCACAGACAAGTCACAAGCCTAAAAATAAAAAAAATTCATACTCCCCTCGGTCCAACGCTGAGTTCCTCTCTTCTGATGCCGCTCATTAGACTCATGAATATTCACTTCACTGAGCCTGACAGCGGACCGGAAGTGAGAGGAGCAGCGGCGCAGAAGGGAGGTGAGTATGTGCGATGACAGCTTGTCCGTGTGCTATCCACGGATAGCACACGGGCAGTACACGTGTCACATGGCTCTACGTCCCGCCCCCCAAACGGCCTTGTCTCACACGTCCATGGTGTCACGGATGTGTGAATCAGGCCTAATAAAGGATTCGGAGATCTTAATTAGTAACGCCGGAAGGAGAGAGACCCGCGGTAGGACATTCATTTTCAAGATCTTGCATCTCCCAAACAAGGTGAAGCACCCCTGGCCCACTTTCCAGAGTCTTTCCGCAATATCTGTAAAAGGGGAACAAAATTTGTTCTAAATAGCCGGTCTGGGTCAGAACGCGGATTGACTCCCAGGTATCTCAATGAGGCCCCCGCCCACCGAAACTTAAAGCTCGATTTGAAGACTAGACCGAAGTGGGGCCGGTAAATTGACATTCAAGGCCTCTGATGTGGACCAGTTGATTTTATAAATTTGCTAGGCTTGAGTATCTATTCAGTTCAGACAACAAACACTGAAGGGAGACTACAGGGTTCATGACAAAAAATTAAAGGTAGTCTGCATATGCCGCTCTCTTGTGTGAGAGCGGTGGAACCCTCGGTGCAGATATGTCAGGATTTCTCCTAATGTGATGCAAGAGAGGCTCTAATGTCAGTATAAAAATCAGGGGAAAAGGGGCATCCCTGTTTAGTTTCGTTAAAAATCGGAAAACTCTCGGCGTAGACCCCATTCATCCGGACACAGGCCGATGGGCTGCTATAGAGGGCCTCAATCCAGCGCAACATAGACTGTAGGCCGATTAACCTCAGGACCTCTCTCATAAAATCCCATTCTACCCAGTTAAATGCCTTCTCGGCATCTGTGGAAAGCAACATCATGGACAGGGCATCTAATCTGGATCCATGGATGAGATTTAGCGCTTTTACCATATTGTCCCGAGCCTCCCTTCCCAACATGAACCCCATCTGGCCACCTGGTCTGGATGTATTATTCCACCTAGTAGCTGAGAAATTCTGCTCACCAGGAATCTAGTAAATAACTTCAAATGTACATTGAGGAGGGAGATGGGATGGTAATTTGCACAGTTCAGGGGGTCCTTACCCTCCTTTGGTATGACTACTATATTAGCCCTCAGAGCACCTCTTGGGACCAAAGGACACGGGCTAAAAGCAATGTTATTGAAGGCAGACAGGAAATATGGGGGCAATTAAGGAGCTAGTTGTTTGTAATAGGCCGACTGGGCCCGGCACCTTCCCAGTGGGGGGATTGATGGATCACCTTCAACAGTTCCCCCTCTGTAATGGGGCTCTCTAATTTTACTAGATCCTCCTCTGGGATTCTGGGTAAACCTGAGCATTTAATGTAGGCTGCTATCTTCTTTCTATGGGCCCCCCTAGTGTCCTCTGGTGAGTCTGTCTGTAGAATAGACTTTAGCATAGTATCTCTGAATGCTGAGGCAACTTCCAGTGGAGTTGAGACTTTAACACCTCCGTAGTTGCAGATCTGAGCGATGAAGCCTCATGCACGTTGTGTTCGGAGGGCCCTCGCCAAGGTCCTACTCGACTTGTTCCCAAATTCATAATGGTGCTTATGGCACCTGGCCAGGGATGCTTTAGCGTTGTGCATCAACAGTGTTCCCAGGTCTTCTCTCAACTTCAGGAGGGATGCAAGAATCCGGGAGACCTGGTGAGATGATGTAGTCTCCAGCCGATGACTCTCCGCCACAAGGCCCTCCACCTCCTGCTCCCTATCTCTGTTCAACCATGCCTCATGTTTAATAAAAAAAAAAAACTCTTAATTACCCACTTATGTGCCTCCCAAACTGTGTTTGGAGAGTTGTCGCTCCCGAATTATGCAGAAAGTAGTCAGTCAAAGTGGATCTAACATCCCTCATCACCATCTCTTCGGTTAAGAGAGGAGTTCAAAATCCAGCGACTGCCATTCCCCTGATGGCCTTCCATGGATATAGTAAGTTTCGCCAAAGCGTGACCTGAAAATGTTAGTCTATAGACATGTCAATAAGAGAGTCTAGGTCAGGCTGTTTCAGAAAGAAATAGTCCAGCCGTGAATAAGCGTCAAGACTGGTCGAGTAAAATGAATAATCCCTCTCTGTGGGATGAGCCAGTCTCCAGGCGTCTATGAACTGATGTTCAAATAAAACTCCACTTAACCCGCTTAAAAGTGGCCTGAGGCATACCACTGGAACCCCTCGAGAGTCCCTAGATGGGTCAAGTACTAGGTTAAGGTCCGCTCCCATTACTAGTCTGCCCTCCGAAAATGTTTTTATCAGCTCAAGATACCTAAGGAGCAAAGAACACTGCCCAGAGTTAGGTCGGTAAATTGACACACATGTATATAGCTGTGAGGCCACTCTACACTTGAGCGTCGTAAGTTTCACCTCCTGGTCAGTGCGGACCTCAATTGGCTCCGAGGCCAGCGAGCTAGATAGTATACATGTCCCCCTAGCCCTGGAATCGTTTGAAGGAGAATGGTAAACCATCAGAAACCTCCTGTCTAAGAGCTTAAATGGTTTACTGACTGTATACCGTAGTAGGTTTCCTGAAGAAAAGCAACCTGTATTCTATTTTTTCCAAAGCAAATTTACAAGTATGTAACACATTCCAGGCCTGTGCAAGCCCTTCACATTGAGGGTACCCACTCTGATCTCGAAGCGCAATATCTGGTCACTAGCGGCTGTATTTTTGCAAGAACCTCAAGACTACCTCTACAGGTATGGGAGGGATCAGGGAGAAAACAGGAAGATACAAGGGGAGGAAAGAGATGGGGTGGGGGGGGAAAGGAGGGGGAAAGGAGTGGAAAATTGAACAAGAGAATGACGAAAAAGTGAGGGAGAAAAGAAGTTGGCTTAAATCAAGCCTGTAGACTCTGGTGCCAGCCTAGAGCCTACAAAGAGAAATTGAGGGAGTAAATGAGTAGCTGCCACAGAGTGCGTCAGCACGCACACACACACAAGTATAATCTTGGGGTACTCTTCTCGTCCAAGTAGGACGGAGAGTCCCACAGCGGTTCTTTTTTATCTACCGCCAATATCATGTCAGTCTAGTCAGCCTCCTGGTAGATATTGGAGGAGCGAACCTGAGGCAATACGTTCCAGTTATAAAAGTTATACGTCTGCGGCCCCTTTCTAGGTGAAAAGGACCACACTCCCCGGATCCGTGGACGTGCCAGTCTGGGACATCGAAGGGCTCTGTCTCCAAAAATTTAAACAAACCAGGAACTTCAGAGTGTCTTTTCAGAAGATACAAGGCTGAGTTCTTTCGGACAATCACATGAAACTGATCTCCCCAGCTATAGGTCTCTCCAACCTCTCTTATTTTGAGCAGGAACGAGCGAAGAGCCCTTCTCCTTGCAAGCGCGCGGCTCGAAATGTCTGGGAAGAGCTTGATCCTGGCACCCTCCATATCCACGGGTCTGTGCGACCTGGCTGTTTGAATAATAGTCTTTATCAGTAAAGTAATGTAGGTGGCAGAGGACATCTCTAGGGTTATCTGAGGATCCCCTGCCTGGGTGAAACACTCTTGTGGAACCTATCAAATGGGCATAGAGAATCCTCTGGACGGTCCAACACTTTGTGCAGTATAACATTCGCGCTATTTTTAACAATGTTGGGGCCAAGCCTCTGGAAGGCCTTTCAGCCTAATATTATTTCTTCTATCCCTGTTATCCTGGTCATCCAGGAGCCAGGGACAGCTCTCTCATACGGGTATCTATGTCCTTTCCTCCAGAGCCGCCATCCTTTGCTCCTGGGACAACTGGGCTGACTCCGTGTTGGCCACCCTGTTTTCAACTAAGGACAAATCCTCCCGCACTGAGTCAATGGCTTGTTTGTGGGATTGTTCAAACCTACAGATAAGATCTAGGGCTGCTCTGAAAGGGAGCACCATTATCAGCTCCCTCAATGCTTGGAATTCCCGAGCCCCCACATCAGTCAGGGGTGGCTGGGATGGTTGTGCTAGCACCCCCCTCAGGAGGGCCCAAGGCATCCAGTGTATAGGTCACCTCCCTCTGGAGGTGAGGGGGGGACTCCGCATCCTCATCAGTGTCCACTGGGACTTGGTGTTCCTCTGCCTCCTCTATGATCAACCCTACTGGGCTTATCAGCAGTTCGTCCCTCCTGGGGTGGTGGGTGGGTGACAGTAATGTGTGTCCTCTTTTGCAGCATGTGCTCTCCCCGGTCTCTTCTGTGTATTTTGCAGAGTCCCCCTGGGCACCAGGGCTCCGTGCACATACCTCCCGTGATGTAGATAATGAGGATCTTTGCGTCGATTTTCCGCTTCCTCCTCTCATTCCTAGGGAGCCAGTGTGCAGGGAGGAGCACTATGGCTGCGGTGCCGGAAAAGGAGCCGCTATGGATCCCGGCGAGCGGCCCCTCTTTTCCCCTTTCCCCATCCCCAGATGGGACTGGGTGGCTCCCTGTCGCAGCCCTCTTCTCCAGTGTGTTAGTGTGGCGGTATGTGGCTAATATAGCTTGCGGAGCTCTGCAGAGAAGCGTCCTCACACCATGGCAGTCAGGCACCACCCCAATGTTTTTTAATGGGGCAGTGTAGATGATGTAGATGTAAACTGTTCAAAAAAAAATGTTGCAGCATGCAGCAATA
>JARQOC010000003.1:640920659-640928159 GCA_033576535.1 Allobates femoralis
GTTTGACTGTAGGGACCGTGTTCTTTTCTTTGAATGCCTCTTTTTTTTCTCCTGTAAACTCTATGTTGATGCCTTTGCCCAAAAAGCTCTACTTTTGTCTCATCTGACCAGAGAACATTCTTCCAAAACATTTTAGGCTTTCTCAGGTAAGTTTTGGCAAACTCCAGCCTGGCTTTTTTATGTCTCGGGGTAAGAAGTGGGGGTTTCCTGGGTATCCTACCATACAGTCCCTTTTCATTCAGACGCCGACGGATAGTACGGGTTGACACTGTTGTACCCTCGGACTGCAGGGCAGCTTGAACTTGTTTGGATGTTAGTCGAGGTTCTTTATCCACCATCCGCACAATCTTGCGTTGAAATCTCTCGTCAATTTTTCTTTTCCATCCACATCTAAGGAGGTTAGCCACAGTGCCATGGGTTTTAAACTTCTTGATGACACTGCGCACGGTAGACACAGGAACATTCAGGTCTTTGGAGATGGAAGCAGAGTTACATCTCTACCAAGCTTAACCAACTCCAAGACGCCCCCAAAGACAACTCCTTCTGGGAACTATGGAACCACATGGGCACAAAAGACAAGAAAAACAACACCTACAGTATATCCAAAATGGCAACATCTGGCTCCATTACTTCAGAGACCTCTATAAAGACATTCCAAAGGAAGAACTAAGCCAAGAACAGGAAAACATTATGGCAAAACTAAAAGCAATGGAGGAAAAAATCAAAAACTTCCAAAACCCGGTGGATACACCTATAACACTACAGGAAGTAGCCGAGAGAATCTCTTCCATAAGGTGTAGAAAAGCCGGTGGCCTGGATGGGATCCTACCAGAAATGCTGAAGCACAGCCCACCAGAAATACAGGCTGCAATGGTCAAACTCTTCAATATTGTGCTAAGTGCCGGCTACTTCCCTTGTACCTGGAACCAAGGCCTCATCACACCTATCCACAAGAATGGGGACAGGTATGATCCAGCCAACTACAGAGGCATATGTGTCAGCAGCAACCTGGGAAAACTGTTCAACAGTATCCTGAACAAGAGGATCCTCACCTTCCTCACCCAGCACAACATCTTCAGCAAGAGCCAAGCATGGTTCATGCCGAACCACCGCACCACTGACCACATCTACACCCTGCACAGCCTCATGCAGAGACATGTCCACAATACAAAAAATGGAAAAATATACGCCTGCTTTGTGGACTTTAAAAAGGCCTTTGATTCGGTATGGCACCCGAGCTTATTCCTGAAACTGCTGGAGAGCGGAATAGGAGGAAAGACCTACGATGTTATCAAAAGCTCCTACACTGAGAACCTCTGCAGCGTGAGTGTGAACGGTAAAAGAACGGCTTATTTCCAGCAGAGACGTGGAGTCAGACAAGGCTGCAGCATAAGTCCAACGCTCTTTAATATCTATATCAACGAGCTGGCTACTGCCCTGGAATCCTCCACAGCACCAGGTCTCACCCTCCATGACACTCAGGTGAAATTCCTGTTGTACGCAGATGACCTGCTGCTGCTGTCACCAACCGAGAAAGGCCTCCAAGACAACCTGAAAATCCTAGAGAAATTGAGCTCCACCTGGGCACTACCGGTTAATCTAAAGAAAACCAACACCATGGTGTTCCAGAGGAGAAGGAGAAGATCAGACCAGCGCCCATCATTTGTCCTCAACAATGCGACCTCACAGGAACAGACAAATATAACTACCTGGGCCTAGAGATTCACCGGTCAGGGAGCTTCAAACAAGCCATAGAGACCCTGAAAGACAAGGCTTGCAAAACCTTCTATGCCATCCGAAGGAAACTCTACCATCTGAAGCCACCAGTGAGGGTCTAGCTAAAAATCTTCGACTCCATCATCGCCCCAATCCTCCTGTATGGCAGTGAAGTCTGGGGTCCTCACACCTACCCAGACTGGTCAAGGTGGGATTCCAGCCCAACAGAAATATTCCACCTGGAATTCTGTAAGCACCTTCTCCAGGTCCATCGGAGCACCTCCAACAGTGCTTGTCGGGCCGAGCTGGGCAGATTCCCTCTACACCTAACGGTTCTAAAGAGGGCGCTGTCATTTCGGGCTCACCTGCATAGGAGCAATCCAAGCTCCCATCACCATAAAGCCCTGATACATGTAGGTGAAACAGAAAAACCAGGACCCTCGGAACAGCCCAGCCTAACCCAACACAACCAGAACATCAATCACAACCTGACAAAAGCCGGAATCAGGAAGATGGTAGAGGAGGGCCAGGAGAGGCATGTCAGTGACTGGAAGAACAATATCATCAGCTCACAGAAACTGACCATGTACCAGAGTCTACAGAGAGACTACAGACTGGCCCCATATCTGGAGAAACTCCCGTATCCCAGAGACCGCAAGATCCTGAGCCGATATAGACTCAGTGCCCACAGTCTGGCCATTGAGTCCGGCCAACACAGGCAGAGATACAAGCCCAGGGAGGAAAGACTGTGCCAACACTGTGACCAGGAGGCCCTGGAGGACGAAACCCACTTCCTGCAACACTGCTCCAAATACTCAGCAGTGAGGGACACTCACTTCAGGAGACTCTCACATCTCCTCCCAGATTTCATCACCATGAAGGAGGAAGAGAAAACATCTATCCTGCTGGGAGAAGAAGAGAGAGCAGTGGAGATAGCAGTGCGGTATGTGAGCGAATGCCATAGACTGCGAGAAAAAGAGCTATGATGCCATGGACTATAGCCTCCACATTGGATCTGCCCCATCCACCTTCCCTATGCCATGGACTATAGCCCCCACCCTGGACTTGCCCCATCCACCTTCCCTATGCTATGGACTATAGCCCCCACCCTGGACTTGCCCCATCCACCTTCCCTATGCCATGGACTATAGCCCCCCATCCCGGATCCGCCCCATCCACCTCCCCTACAGCTCCTACCCAACATCCCCACAGTCCCTATCACTATTCCCTCTATACAATTGCTTTGGCAAAACTGAGGTGTATTTGGTCCTGCCAATAAAGCTTCTTTGAATCTATATGCATATATATATATACCGTATATGTATGTATATATATATGTATATATATATATATATGTATATATATGTATATTATGTATATATATATGTATGTATATGTATGTATGTATATATGTGTATATATATATATATATATATGTATATATATATAATGTATGTATATATATATGTATATATATATGTATGTGTGTATATATATATGTGTATATATATATATATATGTGTGTATATATATGTATATATGTATATATATGTGTGTATATATATATGTATATATATATATATATATATATATGTGTGTGTATATATATGTATATATATATATATGTGTGTGTATATATATGTATATATGTATATGTAAAATTGGGCTGAAAAGTTACCCCCTCGGCTTATACGCGAGTCACTGTGTACTGTATACACTGTATACAGTATACAGTGCCCCGATCTATATACAGGCCCCCCCGCCGCAATCCTGTAAAGGAAGAGATTAGTATACTTATCCCTCCGCTGTCCCGCCGCCGCTCCTCCATCTTCATCCAGCGTCTTCCGTCTTCTTCCGGGTTCCTCCGATGGTCGCAGGCAATGACGTCATTGCCGGCGCGACAGAGGAGGAAGCTTAAAGAAGACGGAAGACGCTAGATGAAGATGGAGGCGTGGCGGCGGGACAGCGGCAGCCGGACAGCGGAGGGATAAGTATACTAATCTCTTCCTTTACAGAATTGCGGCGGGGAGGGGGCCTGTATATAGATGGGGGGGCTGCATATACCTCCTGGGCTGCATATACCTCCTGGGGCTGCATATGGGGCTGTATATACCTCCTGGGGCTGCATATGGGGCTGCATATACCTCCTGGGGCTGCATATGGGGCTGTATATACTTCTGGGGCTGCATATACCTCCTGGGGCTGCATATGGGGCTGTATATACCTATGGGGCTGCATATACCTCTGGGGCTGCATATGGGGCTGCATATACCTCTGGGGCTGCATATGGGGCTGCATATACCTCCTGGGGCTGCATATGGGGCTGTATATACCTCTGGGGCTGCATATGGGGCTGCATATACCTCTGGGGCTGTTTATGGGGCTGCATATACCTCCTGGGGCTGCATATGGGGCTGTATATACCTCTGGGGCTGCATATGGGGCTGCATATACCTCTGGGGCTGTATATACCTCTGGGGCTGCATATGGGGCTGCATATACCTCCTGGGGCTGCATATGGGGCTGCATATACCTCTGGGGCTGTATCTACCTCTGGGGCTGCATATGGGGCTGTATATACCTCTGGGGCTGTTTATGGGGCTGCATATACCTCCTGGGGCTGCATATGGGGCTGTATATACCTCTGGGGCTGCATATGGGGCTGCATATGGGGCTGTATATACCTCTGGGGCTGCATATACCTCTGGGGCTGCATATACCTCTGGGGCTGTATATACCTCTGGGGCTGTATATACCTCTGGGGCTGCATATACCTCTGGGGCTGCATATGGGGCTGCATATACCTCTGGGGCTGCTGTATACTACCACTGGGGCTGCTGCTGTATATACCACTGGGGCTGCTGCTGTATACTACCACTGGGGAGGCTGCTGTATACCTCACTGCTGGGGGTTGTATACCTATGCTGGAGTCCACCCTCGGCTTATACGCGAGTCAATAAGTTTTCCCAGTTTTGGGGGGCAAAAGTAGGGGGGTCGGCTTATACACGGGTCGGCTTATACACGAGTATATACGGTATATATATATGTGGGTACATATCTCAGGGATTAATATTTTATAATATTATTATTAATAAGTTGCCTGCCCCTGTCCTGATTGATATGGACTGATGCATGCGAGGAAAGAAATACACCGATAACACAATCAGGTGTAAGCTCTCCTATAATAATTTCACATTATATGACCCTGCGTCTTTGCTAGCACCAGTTCACATTTGTCTTTGAGTGATGTGCAGTTTTTTTCTTGTTGTTTATCATATGGAGTTTCAGGCTCCTTGCTGCAATGTGCACCCTCATTAACCTACAGGTGAACGAGGGTCTAGATCAGGGGTCTCAAACATGCGGCCCGAGGGCCGCATGCGGCCCCTGGGGCCTCACCATGCGGCCCGCGGCACCTTGGACAACTTGATGATGCATCGCCTCAGTGCAGGGGGCCACAGGAGTGCCCGCTGTGTGATGACTTCCGTCCGCAGCACTAACAAGCTCTGCCTCTCAGCAAGATAAATGCAAGCTGCCAGCCAATGAGATGGCGGAATATGACGTCACATGCGGGCCTCTGGCTGGCAGATTGCATTGATCTTGCTGAGCAACAGAACTTGTCTGAGCGGCGGCTGGAGGAAGTCATAGCACAGCGGAGGCCAGAAGTCAGCACAGCGGGGACCTCGCCGGCCCCCTGCACTGGAGCAATGCATCATTAAAGTGAGAAATGTGTGAGTAAGAAGGTGTGTGTGTGTGAGTAAGAAGGTGTGTGTGTGTGTGAGTATGTAAGTGAGGATATATGTATAAGAAAGTGTGTGTGTGTGAGGTGTGTGTGAGTTTCAGTGTGTGTATGAGAGTGTGTGGGTTTGTGTGTGAGTGTGAATGAGTGTGTATGTGAGTGTATAAAAAGAAGGTAAAACAGGATGGGGACATCACTATAAAAGTTGATCAGGATAGGGGACCTCACTAGAAAAAGGAATCAGGATGGGGGACATCAGTAGAAAAGGGGATCAGGATGGGGGACATCAGTACAAAAGGGGATCAGGATAGGGGACCTCACTAGAAAAAGGAATCAGGATGGGGAACATCACTAGAAAAAGGGATCAGGATGGGGAACATCACTAGAAAAGGGGATCAGGATGGGGACATCAGTAGAAAAGGACATTACTACAGGATGGGGACATTACTACAAGAAGGGGATCAGAATTTGTACTTTACTACATTGAGCAAAAAATTCTGGTATTACTAAAGTATCACTTAGTCCTACAAGGGATGCGGCCCCCTGCTATAAATGTTTTTCTATGTGCGGCCCACCAACCCAGCCGAGTTTGAGACCCCTGGTCTAGATGGAGTCTGCCCACTGAGAAGTGGGGGGTGGACAAGGAGGATAGGGATATCAGATTAGGACTCATCAGACCTGAAGTCACTTTGTCGCAGTTGATGAGCAAGCAGACATTGGCCAATGTATGTACCAAGAACTTCAGAAATAAAAAATTAGAATTTTTGAGTTTTTTGAAAAAAACGTACGTTTTTAAACTTTTTCCTCGAATACATATAGCTTGTAGCATTTGTACATCATTGGTAGTAGCTGTGTGCTGCAAGAATTTTTTCACATTATATGACCCTGCGTCTTTGCTAGCACCAGTTCACATTTGTCTTTGAGTGCTGTGCAGTTTTTTTCTTGTTGTTATATATATATGTATATATATATCTAATATATAAAGCTGAATGTGTGTATGTGTGTATATCCGGGATTGGCATCTACACCGTCGCAACTACAGCCGCAAAATTTTGCACATTCACACATCTGGACCCCGAGAGCGTCATAGGCTATGTTGTGAGGCGAAATTTTAACCCTGCGCGTTCCAGTTCACCAAACAATTTTGGCCCTATCTACATAATGGGGAAAAAGGGAATGGAAACGTGTGCGAGGAAAATCGACAGCTGCCAGATACAGCTACAAAATTTTGCACAGTCACACGTCTGGACCCCGAGAGCGTCATAGGCTATGTTGTGAGGCGAAATTTTAACCCTGCGCGTTCCAGTTCACCAAACAATTTTGCCCCTATCTACATAATGGGGAAAAAGTGAATGGTTAAGTGTTGGAGGAAAATCGACAGCTGTCAGCTATAGAGACAAAATTTTGCACAGTCACACGTCTGGACCCCGAGAGCATCATAGGCTATGTTGTGAGGCGAAATTTTAACCCCGCGCATTCCAATTCACCAAACAATTTTGCCCCTATCTACATAATGGGGAAAAAGTGACAGTTACCAGTTGACAGTTGTGAATGAGAGGGGCTTAATGATAGCGCCAAAGACTAACAGCATATACCAGCATATAGTCACTAAGGTGGGGCCCCAACATGAGATATTCACCACGCATGGGGACATGTATACACACCACACGCACACAAAGAGTAACAGCAAGTGTATAGTCTCTAAAGTGCAGCCCCAACATTGGATACTCACCACGCACCCGAACACACACACACACCACAAAGAGATACAAACAACACAGAGACACGCACACACCCCCAAGGGGACACACACACAATCTATAGCGACACATGCCCTCACCCCACAGGGACACACACACACCACAAAGAAACACACATAACACAGACACACACACCACACAGAACCCCCCCCCCACATGGACACACACACATAGCCAGCCTATAGGGACACATGCACTCACCCCGCAGGGACACACACACACACCACAAAGAAACACACATAACACAGACACACACACCACACAGAACCCCCCCCCCCACATGGACAC
>JARQOC010000003.1:640933159-640960218 GCA_033576535.1 Allobates femoralis
TCAGCCGACCACAGCCCAGAACAGAAGTGAAAAAAGTTTAAGATGTAGTATATAAAGTTCAGCCGATGACTAAATAAAGGAGCCCCGCCCACTTGCCCATGTCATCGCTTTGTGATGACACAGTGATCAGCGGGTATAAAACACCGACCTGGCAGCTGCACAGCCATTTGTCAGTCTGCACTCTACAAGGAAGAAGATGGAGCACCAGGAAGAAAGAAGAGTCATGGTCTTCACACTGTGGAGCCCCTGACTTTCTCTGATACTCTCAGGAGTGTCATGAGACGCCTCTGATGCTCTTATGAGTGTCATGGGCACCTTATAATTGTATTGTTATTAACATGCACTTTTTTTTAGCAGGTTGAGAAGGTTTATATAAGTAATATGCATTTGTGTTTTGAGGTTTATGTATATATGTATGCATGTATTTTCTTGTAATATACATTTGTGTTTTGAGGTTTATGTATATATGTATGCATGTATTTTCTTGTAATAAAGCATTTGTGGTTTGAGGTTTATGTATATATGCATGTATTTTCTTGTAATAAAGCATTTGTGTTTTGAGGTTTATGTATATATGTATGTATGTATTTTCTTGTAATATGCATTTGTGTTTTGAGGTTTATGTATATATGTATGCATGTATTTTCTTGTAATATGCATTTGTGTTTTGAGGTTTATGTATATATGTAATCATGTATTTTCTTGTAATATGCATTTGTGTTTTGAGGTTTATGTATATATGTAATCATGTATTTTCTTGTATTATGCATTTGTATTTTGAGGTTTATGTATATATGTAATCATGTATTTTCTTGTAATATGCATTTGTGTTTTGAGGTTTATGTATATATGTAATCATGTATTTTCTTGTAATATGCATTTGTGTTTTGAGGTTTTTGTATTTATGTATGCATGTATGTATTTTCTTGCTGTAGAAGGTAGATGACGAATTGCGTATGAGGTCTGCCTCTACATTCTAAACAATGGTGAAGCAAAATTAAGAGCGAGGGCGACCCAATGACCACAAAGGTTTTGAGCAAGGAATGATTTTGCTGTACGCGTTCCTGAATTGTAGAATGTAGAGGAAGACCTCATACCTGGGACGTTGATCCAGGGAACTAGTCTGATTGCCATAAGTGGAGTCGGGAAGGAATTTTCCCCCTAAAATGGACAAACTGGGGCCCATAGGGGGTTTTGCCTTCCTCTGGATCAACACTTTAGCTTTTAGGTTGAACTTGTTGGACTTGTTTGTGTCTTTCAGCCTTAAAACTATGAAACTGTCCCTGTATTGAGGTTTAAGGTTGTCGGCCAGGGCTTCTCTGGGATCAGCATGTCTGCCCCAGGAAGATTTTTTGAGCCGACAGCCTTAGACTAAATCACAAAGGGGAAAATAAGCTTTAGTTAAATGGGGATAAATTAAAAGCAAAGTCACAGAAAAATCTCTTGTCCTTTTTTCTATAAACTTTGGAGGAAATTTAACTCCTTTTTCTGCTGTGACTTTGCTTTTAATTTTAGGATAGGGACTCGCAAGACTATGAGGACCCTTGACGCGGGTTGCGAGCTTTGTGTATTTTGGCCAAAACATCGAAAAATGCCACATAAATGTGTTATATTTTTGCTTGTTATGTGTTTTTTTCTATACTGACTTGAGAATTTTTGGGAAATTTGAGTTCCCTTTTTTGTGGCTTGGATTTTAATTTTGGTACAGGGACTTGAACTCTTGCATATTTTGGCCAAAATATCGACCAATACCTCATATTTATCATATATAGTTTTGCATGCTATGCTGGATTCAGCCTTTGCCTGACAAGATGCTTTTAACATCCAT
Organism: Allobates femoralis; assembly: GCA_033576535.1. Taxonomy (NCBI): domain Eukaryota; kingdom Metazoa; phylum Chordata; class Amphibia; order Anura; family Aromobatidae; genus Allobates; species Allobates femoralis. The sequence continues at coordinate 640,934,988 of JARQOC010000003.1, forward strand.
GTGATTATTTTAATAAAGGAATTCATCTTTTTATACTGGATTGGTTACTGACTTTCTACATTTCTCATCTATATTGGCCTTGTTATCTAGGGCACCTGTCCCAATGGGGGGCATTCATAATGTTGGGCAACATCCTGATCTAATAGTATGGGTGTCATTAATAGGCTGTAAGCCTACATATGTGTGACCAGGATACAAGCCTTATCCATGTGCAATATTTATACTGAGCCATCGCCCCTCCATGATCGTCTCATCAGTATTTTGCACCTGTGTTGCCTCCATTTTATACAAGGCAGATAAATACTCTTGCCCTCTTTTGCTATATTGAATTTAGATAGGGATAAATCAACCACTCCAGCATCCAGCTCACTCCTCCGGCCAGCAGCTACTCTGTAGTTACAACCCTGGGCCTGTGGCAAGCCTCTATCCCTGTACATGGGTATAATGGTGAAGGTAGAGATCCCTGACCTTGCGGTGAGTCTCTATCCCTGTACAAGGGTTATAATGGTGAAGGTAGATCTAGATCCCTGGGCCTATGGTAAGTCTCTATCCCTGTACAGGGGTATAATTGGTGAAGGTAGAGATCCCTGGGCCTATGATAAGTCTCTATCCCTGTACAGGGGTATAATGGTGAAGGTAGAGATCCCTGGGCCTATGATTAGTCTCTATCCCTCCCTGTACAGGGGTATAATGGTGAAGGTAGAGATCCCTGGGTCTGTGTGTCGCAATAAATCTACAGGTTTTAATTTATCCTTTTTTATGGCACAAAAACAAGAGCTAGGTGCAGTGGTAAAGCAGGGTACAGAAAACATCAAAAGCACATGAAGGACATAAAATCATAAAAAATCTTCAGAGCACACAAGTTACAACAGATTACAACAAATGCAGTGTCTCACATAAGTAAAATGCATACAATCAATTATGGGATAATAGGGGTGCCAGAATCAGACCTCCATACTTCACTAGTCTAATATATAAAGCTGAATGTGTGTGTGTGTGTGTATGTGTTTATCCGGGATTGGCGTCTACACCGTCGCAACTACAGCCACAAAATTTTGCACAGTCACACGTCTGGACCCAGAGAGCGTCATAGGCTATGTTGTGAGGCAAAATTTTAACCCTGCGCGTTCCAAACAATTTCGCCCCTATCTACATAATGGGGATAAAGTGATAGGAAAAGTGTTGGAGGCAAATTGACAGCTGCCAGATGTGAACAAGGGGGACTTAAAGAATGAGAGCGATGGCGCCAAAGAGTATATACCGTACAGTTGCTAAGGTGGGGCCCTGACATAGGATACTCACCACACGGGGATATGAACACACACAAATTGTGACACACACTACCACGTGCTTGAACACATATACCACCCTCAGCACACATTTCACCACACATACACTAAACTTGCGACATAATCACCCTAAAACACACACAAGTCTGGTATTATCCTTCAAAAATATAAATCTGATTAATAAGCAGCAAAACTACAAGAGAAACAAATGTACCATATCTAATATATAAAGCTGAATGTGTGTATGTGTGTGTGTAGGTCCGGGATTGGCACCTACACCGTCGCAACTACAGCCACAAAATTTTGCACAGTCACACGTCTGGATCTCGAGAGCATCATAGGCTATGCTGTGAAATTTTAACCCCGCGCGTTCCAATTCACCAAACAATTTTGTCCCTATCTACACAATGGAGAGAAAGTGAGAGTTGACAGTTGTGAATGAGAGGGGCTTTATGACAGTGCCAAAGACTAACAGCATATAGTCACTAATGTGGGACCCCGACATGGAAAATTCACCACGCACGGGGACATGTATACACGCCACATGCACACAAAGAGTAACAGCTAAGGTGGAGCCCCAACATTGGATACTCATCACGCACCCGAACACAAACACACACACCACAAAGAGACACACACAACACAGAGACACACACACATACACACCCTATAGGGACACATGCACTCACCCCACAGGGACACACACACCACACAGACAGATACAGATGTGTACAAATCGCCTCACACAACTCACCTCACACGTCTGGTATCTTTAATTTCCAAAAAATAAACATCTGATTAAAAACAGCCAATGTGCAGCACATGTGCCATATAGGGAATTAAGGCAGATGTCAGTCACATCAGCTGTCTTTTAAGTGTATGTGTGAGGTAACATATACTGCCCGGCCGGGGGGAGGGTTTACTGTTGGCTGGAGATTTATTAGGCTGCCTATAGCAACCAATCATAGCTCAGCTTCTATTTTCCCACAGGTCATTAATATGACATATTCAAATTCTATTTTGTTATAGCTAACAGCAGTTATTTATTAACCCCCCGGGAGAAGCCAGGTAGTACAGCTACTACTAATAATAATAATAATAATAATAATGCTTGTGAAGTGTCCCACTAGTGATTTAACCCCTTCCCGACATAGGACGTTGTACAACGTCCTGTGTTTCTGCCCGTTCCCGACACAGGACGTTCTACAACGTCCTGGCAGATTTGAGCTGCTGCAGCTCCTGTGAGTGGGGTCGCTCAGGTCTCACAGATGCTGCTGCCCTGTGACAACCTGTAGATGTATTTCCCAGAATACCCCTTTAATGTAGAGTTAGGTCATTTTGCGGGAAGGAAATAATACATGAACTTTAAGGGCCTGAATGCAACATCAATGGTAAAATTGGTAAGGCTGGTGTTATATGCACCATTTTCTATAAAAATCCATTGGCCTGTACTTCTCACTCTGTCTTAATCACCTATAGCAACTAATCAGAGGTTGATACCAAAGCTGTGATTGGTTATTATGGGCAAATCAAACATTTTTTGTTCTCAAACAGATCATTAAATGTTTATACCTGTTTTTTTTCGCAGAAAAATGCTGCTGACAGATTGGCTAGAACTGAACAGGGAAAGTATAATAACCACAAAATGAAAAGCATTGTAGATGGAGCATTTTCTCACTTTGTATTTCTTGGGTAATTGGCAGTTTGTTTAAAAAAACAGCATAGTCTTGGTGTGGTGATTTTTTTTTTTTCAACAAGTTAGGACTCTCCCATACGAATGTATTTGCCCGTCTGTGCAGTGTCCGCAATTAGAGACCAAAGCTTTGGTCCCTATTTGCGGACACTGCACAGACGGGCAAATACGCTTGTGTGGGCGAGCCTTAAATGTAATTTCTCCTATAGACCTCCATTGTTAGTGACCTAACAGCAGAAAAATATCTTAGTCCTCAGGTGGTTAAAACCCTGAGATGTGTGTATTTACAGATGTCCTCAGATGGTCATTGTTCATGAAACGGTCCTCACAAGGATAGTAAAAATCAGGTTCCTTATTTTAAGCAATATTGATTAGCTCAAGTGATAACTGTGGTTACACATTGCACTTAAATATTCCTATGTGATTGCCTTGTTAATATCACTGCAGGGAATGGTAGTCCCCACAATACATGTTCCAGTCAGGTGTCCCCCTAAAGCACTTAAACGAGTATGTATGTGTGTGTATATGTGTGTGTGTGTGTGTGTGTCCAAAAGTATTGACACCCCAGCAATTCTATCAGATAATACTCAGTTTCTTCCTGAAAATGATTGCAATCACAAATTCTTTGGTATTATTATCTTCATTTAATTTGTCTTAAATGAAAAAACACAAAAAGAATTGCCCTAAACCCAAATTGGGTATAATTCCACACCAAACATAAAAAAGGGGGTGGACAAAAGTATTGGCACTGTTAGAAAAATCATGTGATGCTTCTCTAATTTGTGTAATTAACAGCACCTGTAACTTACCTATGGCACCTAACAGGTGTTGGCAATAACTAAATTACACTTGCAGCCAGTTGACATGGATTAAAGTTGACTCAACCTCTGTCCTGTGTCCTTGTGTGTACCACATTGAGCATGGAGAAAAGAAAGAAGACCAAAGAACTATCTGAGGATGTGAGAAACCAAATTGTGAGGAAGCATGAGCAATCTCAAGGCTACAAGTCCATCTCCAAAGACCTGAATGTTCCTGTGTCTACCGTGCGCAGTGTCATCAAGAAGTTTAAAGCCCATGGCACTGTGGATAACCTCCCTAGATGTGAACGGAAAAGAAAAATTGACAAGAGATTTCAACGCAAGATTGTGCGGATGGTGGATAAAGAACCTCGACTAACATCAAACAAGTTCAAGCTGCCCTGCAGTCTGAGAGTACAACAGTGTCAGCCCGTACTATCCGTCGGCGTCTGAAAGAAAAGGGACTGTATGGTAGGATATCCAGGAAGACCCCACTTCTTACCCTGAGACATAAAAAAGCCAGGCTGGAGTTTGCCAAAACTTACCTGAGAAAGCCTAAAACGTTTTGGAAGAATGTTCTCTGGTCAGATGAGACAAAAGTAGAGCTTTTTGGGCAAAGGCATCAACATAGAGTTTACATGAGAAAAAAAGAGGCATTCAAAGAAAAGAACACGGTCCCTACAGTCAAACATGGCGGAGGTTTCCTGATGTTTTAGGGTTGCTTTGCTGCCTCTGGCACTGGACTGCTTGACCGTGTACATGGCATTATGAAGTCTGAAGACTACCAACAAATTTTGCAGCATAATGTAGGGCCCAGTGTGAGAAAGCTGGGTCTCCCTCAGAGGTCATGGGTCTTCCATCAGGACAATAACCCAAAAACACACTTCAAAAAGCACTAGAAAATGGTTTGAGAGAAAGCACTGGAGACTTCTAAGGTGGCCAGCAATGAGTCCAGACCTGAATACACCTGTGGAGAGATCCAAAAATGCCAGTTTGGAGAAGGCACCCTTCAAATATCAGGGACCTGGAGCCAGTGGCGGGACAAGGCATTTTGGTGCCCTAGGCAGGTAAGGCAAACGGCGCCCCCCGTGGCCACGCATTGGGCAATAAAGTCCACTTTTTTTCTATTTTTTGTGCTGTTTTTCCTTTTTTTACACTCTCTATTATATATTACACACACACACACACTTGAGACTGCTGTGGGCTGAATACACAATAGCTGTATCAGTCACGGTTCTGACGATTCTTGGTGCCAGCACCAATCTGTCCACGGTGTTTCTGGAGAGCTGCAGCTTGCAGATCGCTTCAGGGTGCCCCTTTCCTGATCACCAGCGCTCCGGCATTCAGCCTGCTGAGCACTCAAACAACCCAGTCCACACTTCCAGTTAGCGGTTCATCACTTCCGGTTAGCGTTATAGAAATGAAGTTGCAACATCGTAGGATCAACGGTGTTTATTCCCTCTTCGTGTGGTCTTACATGGTGCGGGTGGGAGGACGGGGGGGTTCTCAAAGGCGATGGCCGTTTCACACCGCAAGTGGCGCTTCAACAGGCATATAGTCCACCATATGCCTGTTGACTATATGCCTGTTGAAGCGCCACCCCACAAAGAGTGAATAAACACCGCTGATTGTGTGTTGCAACTTCTTTTCTATAAATCTAAACACAATAGCTGTATATACAATAGAGAATACAGAATAGAGACAGCTGCTACCTGTATACACAATAGAGATGGCTGCGGACCGTATACACAATGGAGAATGCTGCTGGCTATACATACAATAGAGAATACACAATAGAAACTGCTGCTGGCCATACACAATAGAGAATACACAATAAGCTACTGCTGGCCGTACGCAATAGAGAATACACGATAGAGACTACTGCTGGCCGTACGCAATAGAGATGGCTGCCAGCCATATAGACAACATCCCAACAGCTTCCCTTTATTCCGACAGCCTCCCTCCATCCCGACAGCCTCACTTCATCCTTCCTCCATCCCAACAGCCTCACTTCATCGCGATAGCCTCTCTCCATCCCAACAATGTCCCTCCATCCTGACCGCCTCCCTCCATACTTCCTCCATCCCAACAGCGTTCCTCCATCCCGACAGCCTCCCTCCATCCTGACGGCCTCCCTCCTTCCATCCCGACAGCCTCCCTCCATACTTCCTCCATCCCAACAGCGGTCCTCCATCCTGACAGCCTCCCTCTATCCCAATAGCCTATTCCATCCTGACAGCCTCTCTCCATCCTTCCTCCATACCAACAGCCTCCCTCCATCCTGACTGCATCCCTCCATCCTGACTCCATACCAACAGCCTCCCTCCATCCTGACTGCATCCCTCCATCCTGACTGCATCCCTGTCTCCCCCACAGCCCCCGTCTCCCCCACAGCCCCCCGTCTCCCCCACAGCCCCCCTGTCTCCCTCATAGCCCCCCTGTCTCCCCCACAGCCCCCGTCTCCCCCACAGCCCCCCGTCTCCCCCACAGCCCCCCTGTCTCCCTCATAGCCCCCCTGTCTCCCCCACAGCCCCCTGTCTCCCCCACAGCCCCCTGTCTCCCCCACAGCCCCCCTGTCTCCCCCACAGTCTCCCCCACAGCCCCCTGTCTCCCCCACAGCCCCCCTGTCTCCCCCACAGTCTCCCCCACAGCCTCCCTGTCTCCCCCACAGTCCCCCTGTCTCCCCCACAGCCCCCTGTCTCCCCCACAGCCTCCCTGTCTCCCCCACAGCCCCCCTGTCTCCCCACAGTCTCCCCCACAGCCCCCCTGTCTCACCCACAGCCCCCCTGTCTCCCCACAGTCTCCCCCACAGCCCCCCTGTCTCACCCACAGCCCCCCTGTCTCCCCACAGTCTCCCCCACAGCCCCCCTGTCTCACCCACAGCCTCCCTGTCTCCCCACAGTCTCCCCCACAGCCCCCCTGTCTCACCCACAGCCTCCCTGTCTCACCCACAGCCTCCCTGTCTCCCCCACAGCCCCCTGTCTCCCCCACAGCCCCCCTGTCTCCCCCACAGCCTCCAGCATACCTTACCATTGGGGGAAGCTGTGGATGCGGAGCAGGGGTGCCGGAGCCCGGAGGGCGCACATCAGCAGGACGCTGCCTGCGAGCCGAGGAATAGCTGCGGGCCTGCGGCAGATAGCATGGGGGGGCCGCCATGTTCTTTGTGGCCGGCGCCCACTAACAGTACAGCCGGTCGGTGAAAGCTGAGACTTCAACAAAATGGCCGCGGCTAATTGGAGACCGCGGCCATTGTGTAGAGGTCTCAACCTCTATTGACCGGCTGTACTGTTAGTGGGCGTCAGCTACAAAGAACATGGCGGCGCCCACCGCTCCCTGCCGCAGCTTCTCCCCGCAACTCCAGGGCCGGGCGGCGGTGACCGGACTCCGGTCAGGCGGGAATGCGCCCTGCCCAAGATGGCGCCCTAGGCGACCGCCTAGGTTCGCCTAGTGGTCGTCCCGGCCCTGCCTGGAGCAGTTTGCCAAAGAAGAATGGTCTAAAAGCAGAGCATTGTAAGAAACTCATTGATGGTTACTGGAAGCGGTTGATCGCAGTTATTTTGGCTAAAGGTTGTGCAACCAAGTATTAGGCTGAGGGTTCCAATACTTTTGTCTGGCCCATTTTTGGAGTTTTGTGTGAAATGATCAATGTTTTGCTTTTTGCTTCATTCTCTTTTGTGTTTTTTCATTGAAGACAAATTAAATGAAGATAATAATACCAAAGAATTTGTGATTGCAATCATTTTCAGGAAGAAACTGAGTATTATCTGACAGAATTGCTGGGGTGTCAATACTTTTGGCCTCAACTGTAAATGTGAAGTAGATGCCAGGCGCAGGGATCGGTGGCTGCAGGGGCAGTGCAGGCCCCTACACGTCCAGGCCCCATCGCAGCCGTGACCCCTGCAACCGTGATTGTTATGCCCCTGTAGTACCTGCCTGCATCTGCTGAGCCACCATATACTAGCCTGCATTTGTCTGTACCTGCTGTGCCACTTTACACCAGCACTGGGCGGCCAGGCCACCCCTACTCAGAGACTCTGTCCACGTGAGCTCGACTCCTCAAGTCAGTTGTCATGGTACTGAGACCCCCTAGGGCAGCACTGGTGGCTAGCTACCAGCAGCAGCCTACCCTCACCCTGGGACTCGATAGTTGTTCAGTCTCTTCCTCCAGGTGTTGATTGGCGTCAAGGCTCAGTGGGTCCACTCCTGGACAAGCACCCCATAACCATTATAGTTTTCTCAGGCCATGGATCCCGCTGGCTCCAAGATCTCCCATCTAAAAGAACTTCAGCAAGAGCTCATCAATCAACGGGAGAACTCGAATAATAGCCTTCATGAAGTCGATGGACTCCCTCTTGAATGCTTTGCAAGCAGCCTTCCCATCCTATCCTACCCAGCTTGCAGATCTGCAGCAGGAACTCCCCATCCAATGGGAGGCGAAAACCCGCATGTTGGGGTTCATGCAATCGGTGTATTCCCGTTTGTATACTCTGCAAAATACTGCTCTGCCTGCTCCTCCTGATCATGTTGTGCTTCCAGTTCCACGTTCCGGTCCTCGTCTGGCGACTCCTAACAATGTAGAGGGTTCCTGAACCAGTGCATGTTGCATTTAGACCTGCTCTCCCACCACTTCACTACTGATCTCTCCTCAAATCCAATATCCTGAGCCATTACTTCAAGGATCCAGGTGTTTCGCCTCCTCCGGTCAGTAATGAAGACATCTTTGAAGTAAAATCCATCCTCGCTGTAAAAAGGGTTTTAAGGTAAAACCTTCTTCTTAGTGGACTGGAAGGAGTTTGTAATATAGAATAAACGATGAATGATGGAAGAAAAAACACTTTATTTGGTAAAATTGCACCAATGCTTCGGCTGACACTTGGCCTTTATCAAGGTACATATGGGTATACAGTGCTTCTTTTTTAAAAGAATATTTATCAGTACTGAGGCGAGGGGCGGGGGGGTGTCAGGCGCCAGCTGCTTGAAGAGCGGGGGCGGGAGGTGCTGTCAGGCACCAGCGGCTTGAGGAGCGGTGGGGGGTGGGTGTCAGGCGTTGGCTGGTTGAGGGGGGGGATGCTGCCAGGCGTCCGGAGATCCTGTACACCAGGCAGTGGACGGCATGCAGTGGACGGCAGTCCCCATATAGCTCCGCCCCCTCTGCATATTTTCCGGTACGCCGTACCGGCACGTACCCCCGCATAAAAAGCACTGTGGGTATATGAAACAATGAGATAAAAGAAACAATCACTACATGGTTTATCTACTCTATAATTGCCGTAGGCATTTTCGTGTCGGCCCCCGAAAACGCCGTGGCTATGTCACACTGTGACGTCACCACGCGCGAGCAATGGCCGCGAAGCGGCCATTGCGAGTCGCTGGCCGAAAATAGAACCAGAGGCCCTGCTACAGAGTTAGCGATTTACCGCTGAGGTAGCGCGAGCAATGGCCGCGAGGCCATTGCGAGTCGCTACGTCAGCCGCCGCAAGTCCCCTTATACTTTGAATGGGGATCCATGCGAGTCGCTGTGTAGTGCATTGCGAGTCGCTGTGTAGTGCATTGCGAGTCGCTGTGTAGTGCATTGCGAGTCGCTATCACACTACTACTACTACTACTACTACTACTACTACTACTACTACTACTCCCCCTCTCAATGGCCACACAGCCCCCCCCCCCTCTCAATGGCCGCACAGCCCCCCCCCCCCTCAATGGCCGCACAGCCCCCCCCCCTCTCAATGGCCGCACAGCCCCCCCCCGCTCAATGTCCCAAAGTCAGCTGTGACCGCCTGGCCCTTGGACACTGGCTGCCATGCACACATCAGCTGGTAGGCTCCCATCACTTACCCACTGAGGACGGATCACTTCCAGCACCTCTTCACATGGCAGTGCTCTGAACTTCTGAATCATCCTCTCCTCACTCAGACACCTGGCAGGTTCCTATCCAGCCTACTCACTCCCAGCTGCAACCCAGTGAGTCAATCAGCACATCTTCACTCACACACAGACCTGACATGTGATTAACCCCCTGTGCACCATTCAGGTTTAGCCCAGCAAAGCACTCATCCCCACAGGTTCAGCCGCTCATTAGGCTCATGAATGTATCGGATCTTCAGCACTCACACTCAGCTGTTTTACTCAGCGAGTCGCTGGCCGAAAATAGAACCATAGGCTCGGCCACAAACTTAGCGATTTACCGCTGAGGTAGCGCGAGCAATGGCCGCGAGGCCATTGCGAGTCGCTACCTCAGCCGCCGCACCTGCCGCAAGCACCCCTATACTTTCTATGGGGATTACCGCAACCGCGCCGCAAGTGTAACGGTTGCGGCGCGGTTGCGGTAATCCCCATAGAAAGTATAGGGGGACTTGCGGCAGGTGCAGCAAGTGCGGTTTTTTAACTTTAATAATAATAAAAATACTAAAAAAATAAATAAATAAATAATATAAATAATACACAATAAAATAAAACATAATAATAAAAAACAACAAAAAAAATAATATATAAAATTAATATATTAATTACATTAACTAATTAAATTTAAAAAATTAATCTAATACCCCCCCAAACAGTATTCAACACCCCCCAAAAAGTATTGAGCACCCCCCAAAAAGTATTGAACACCCCCCAAAAAGTATTCAACAACCCCCAAAAAGTATTCAACACCCCCCAAAAAGTATTCAACACCCCCCCAAAAAGTCCTCACACCCCCCCAAAAAGTACTCAGACCAGCTATAACTATTATAAGCAAATTTATGCACGTTCTAGAATCCCGATGCATTTGCATCGGGCTCACAGCTAGTAACATAAATAAATATAGCATATACTTAATTAGATCTGTACCCAAATTAATAATATGACAAAAGAATATAGTGATATCCTGATATTATATATGACAATATCAACACAAAAAGGATATCATATGAATTTGTGTTAAGTTGTGGTCCAATATCCAAATTGAACAATGGACTTGCTGGGAAGTGCCGGATAAAGATATAGACAGTAAAATTCTAAATGAAAATGAAGGATATGTAAATAGACGCCAAACACAAGGGCTAGGTCTAAATAGGTATAAGTGAAAATTATCCTCAAAAATGATAAACCAAAAATTACAGTACTCCTGCAAGTACCAATATATGAAAAAGCATCTGTAACTATTCCTACAAAAAAATACCTGTCTGACCCGAGCGTGTAATGAAGTGTCCTCGTGGGCTAAGGTATAGTATGATGACCAAATGAACCCCGTGTGAAGAAATCAAAGAATAATGAAATTCATGTGTAATAAGGATTCTTACCATGTCATTTCTGTCAAAATATAAATATCACTAGGACATAATAATCACCTTCTAGCGAAACATTAAAGGGACTCTGTCACCAGGTTTTTGACATCCCATCTGACAGCAGTATAATCTAGAGCGATGTGTCACTTACTGCTCCTTGCTGTCATTTTGATAAAAATTACTGTTTTGTCTGCTGTAGATTTGGCAGCTCCTATGTATGACTGGACTGCTTGAGTAGTGCTCTAATGATAATCTCCAGATGATTTAAAAGTGATTTTATTGAAACTATAGTGGCGCCCCTGCGACAAGGGTGACCACAGGTAGGAACTGCAGCCAGGCAGGTGAAGACAGTTTTTACACAAAACACCTTCATAACACACACACACTGACACAAGACCCAACCCGGAGCCCGGGACTCTAGGCGGGCAAGTGGTGGTAGGGCAAGTCACAGTGGGTGGGACGAGGTCAAGGTGACGGACCGGGTACAAAAGGGGAAAACTAAGAGGAGTTAGTCAGTAGGCCAGTGGGTGCCGAGACGTAAAGACAAGAGTAGGCCAGAGTGAGCTGAGCAGTAAAGAACAGAAAAGAGACACTTCCCTGAAGGTTTTGGGCTCCCTGGAGGCGCAGAATCCTGCGAGGCACAGTCCCCTGGAGAGAAAGCCCGCTCCACAGCCTGTAACCCAAGGGAAGGGGAGAGACCAGACCAGTGCAGCTGGGTCCGAGGAAAACGGCAGCGGTGACAGAGGATGACTGGCAAGAAGGATCCCCTGACGTACACGGTAGTTACACAGGTAGGAAAGAGCCCGGTGATCCCCTGCAACATAGGGACATCCAAGGCTAGGCTGGGACCAGAGAGTCGGCTCTGAGGTGACCGAAGCTATACGCCTGTTCACAGACACACTGACAGGGAGTTCAGATTCCATGTCTGATCTCCCAACACAGGTGCTGGAGGTTCAGCAACACAGAGGACCCAGGCTTGCTACCCACACTCCAGGGGGAAGCCAAACAAGGGACCGAGTTGCCACCATACTGCACACGGGGAGAAGAGTAGTTAGAGAAAAGCCTGAAAGGTATCAGAGAGAGAGAAGGGTCTCAGAAGGGAAACCTGGCTGGAGAGGGTTAAGTGACTGTCGGGAGTTATCTGTGTAAAGCAACGTACTGTGTACTGTACTGAAGAACTTGCAAGTAAAACCCGGTGAGCCCTGCTAAAGTCTCCCGTGTGTGATTCCCTGCACGTTGAACTGTTCTATACATTTTTACATCCTGTCAGGAGCAGCCCGACCCACGGCGGGCTCATGCATCCGGTTGCAGCACCACCCATCCTCCTGGCAGCAGTAAGCAGCAGCGGTGGTCCCCTCACTGACCACAACCCGTGGGTGGCGTCATGACAATCCCTGTAGATACCCCCTTTTACTTGTGAGCTCGGAACACGGTCCGGACCAGGACCAACGTGATAACCCCTGTGATACCCCGGTCCGGTACCGAGTACCTCGTCCCAGTGGGCTCCACACTATACTGAGCAGCCCAGTAAGTGACAAATCGCTGGAATCAGGATCTCAGTCTCTACATTATGCTGCTGTCAGATGAGATGGCTAAAACCTGGTGTCAGAATCCATTTAAGTTTATAAGGACATCATTTGAGGTTACCTATGATGCAAATGATAATACTCATTAGAAAATAACTGAGATTAAGTATGCATTTAATCTTAGATATAATATGCAATATACCTAAAGGTACCTTTACACGCTGCAACTACAGTGTAGCAACTGAGAGGCAATCCGGATTGGAAGACGGTGTTGAGGGTGCTCACAGATGTTCTGCAGCGCAGGGTGGAACTGACACCTCTATCGGCATTGCTTAACCTATATATTTGGCCGACAGAACCATACACATCTAGATTAGCCTCCAACATCATAACCGCTTGCAGGCTTCTTGTCTCCGCTCACTGGAACTCGAAACGGATTCCAACTAAGGCTGGCTTCACTCTGCAGTTTTTCACTGATCAGTGTCCATGAGTGTTTGTGTGCCAAAACCAGGAGTGTCTCCAAAACTCAGAACAGGTGTCCATCTTTCAATTATAGTTTTTCTCTGCAAGTTCTTCTCCTGGTTTCTCTCCGGGTTTTGGCACACAAATCTGATGGACACTGATCAGTGAAAAAACTGCAGTGTGAAGCCAACCTTAGTCTCAATTAATTAGGGAAATAGATACTGTATACCATGCAGCAGAAATTGCAGCTCTTTCGTTCAGCTCCTATGACTCTTTCGAGAAAACATGGACCCCGTGGATATACTATAGAGCGACCCCGGAATTCATAAGAATTTCTATTCCTGACTCACCTACATTGTGGAGAATCCTCTCGCGGGACCACCCCAGGAACCCTCCTTACCTCCTCTAATTCCTACCCTCACGTTTGGCCCCTTCCCAATCTCACCCCTTTTATTTTCTATGTTTGCATTTTTAAACCTATTAATACTCCTATTGGTTTTCTATTTAGGAAAAACCAGTCGAAGGCAGTAATATACAAGTCATATAGTAAAAATGCCCTTTTTCTGTTGTTGATACTTTTAATTGAAACTTCTACATACATCTCCCTATGTGAGGGAATGGTTTATTGTTTGTACTCCTTCTGCTGTTCAATAAAAAGAACATTAAAAGAAAGAGAGGCAATCCGGATTTCTGTCACCGTTGCCCTGAGATTGCTATGAAATTGCAGCGTGGAATTGTGGAAAGCGATGGTGATTTGTAAAGTTGCTCCCGGTTGCGGTTTCAGAGCATTGTTCAAAAACCAGACGCAACCCAGAAGGTGAATTGCCCTGGTTTTGGCATGTGAGCGGGCGATAGGGATGGAATCTGCGTCGCCTACTGATTTCCCAGAGGCGTGCCACAGCATGCTGGATACTGCGCCCCATCAGCGATGATTGGTGGGGGCTACTGTGCTTCAATTTGCTGTCCCTTCACAGGGCGCCATATTTGAAGAGATGTCCATTCACACTACACAATTGCAATGGCGTCATGTATTAGCCAGCCTTCCTGCGCAGGCTGGCCAATCATGACGCTATTGCGTTGTCTAATCAGCGTGTTTGGGGCGCGGAATACACAACTCTGTCACGCCTATGTTCTTGCGGCGCTAAAGATGTACGCCCACATTCCTTTGGGGATCGCGGCGTGTGAAGCGGCGTCAGGAGTCAACCGGATGTTACCAAATGTTGGTGTGGGAACTTCTGGGACGATACATCACCTTAGGTTGAGGGCGCAATTGCAGCGTGTACATGCGGCTTTGGCGTTCGGAGGCAACCGTCAAAAACGTGCACGTTCAGTTGCCTCTGATCGCCGCCAAAAGTTGCAGCGTATAAAGGTACCCTTAAGGTACCTTAACACGCCGCAACTACTGTGTAGCAACTGAGAGGCAATCGGGATTTCCGTCACCGTTACCTTGAAATTGCTACGAAATTGCGGCGTGTAATTGGGGAAAGTGATGGTGATTTTGAAACTTACTCCCGGTTGCAGTTTCAGAGCATTGTTTAAAAACCAGAGGCAACCCTGAAGGTGAATTGCCCTGGTTTTGGCGTGTGAACGGACGATAGGGATGGGATCTGCGTCGCCTAGTGATTTCCCAGAGGCGTGCCACAGCGTGCTGGATACCACGCCCCATCAGCGATGATTGGTGGGGGCTACTGTGTTTCCATTGGCTGTCCCTCAACAGGGCGACATATTTGAAGAGCTGTCCATTCACAATACATGATTGCAATGGCGTCATGTATTAGCCAGCCTTCCTGCGCAGGCTACCCAATCATGACGCTAATGCGTTGTCTAATCAGCGTGTTTGGGTCACGGAATACACAAGTCTGTCACGCCTATGTTTTGGCGGCGCTGAACATGTATGCCCACATTCCTTTGGGGATTGCGGCGTGTGAAGCGGCGTCAGGAGTCAACCGGATGTTTCCCAATGTTGGTGTGGGAATTTCCGGGACGATACATTACATTAGGTTGAGGGCGCAATTGCGGCGTGTACATGCGGCATTGGCATTCGGTAGCAACCGTCAAAAACGTGCACGCACACGTTCGGTTGCCTCCGATCGCCGGTGATAGTTGCGGCGTGTAAAGGTACATTTAAAGAGATAAGTGCAGGTTGCTGAGGGTTCTGGAGTGTTTAATGTTAACAGTTTTTGGGAGATGGGAGGAATGCTCAGGCAATATGGAGTCTGTCACTTAATCAAAATGTTCACTGCAAGAAATAGACATTTACAAGAACCTCCACCAAAATTAAATGCACGTGGTGTTGTGACTCTAATGTTATAGCACCCAAAGTACAACTGCACTCAGAGAGTGAGACGATATACCTGAACTACACGGATCGTGCATATACAATATACTTGTACAATTCATGGACTGCAGGCACTGTTTCCTAAAGTTGTATGTGCCCATCTACCACCACAGGGCATTCCTCTGGATGGGAAGCTTCATTATCAGATTGCTGGGCCACAAATTAAAGGGTAAGACAGCAGTGTACATTCACATACCGTATACCTTGTCTCGCTGAGTGTGCTTACATTTGTTTGCACATCAGTGCAGTGCAGTCACAGTATGTATATGTCGTTTTGCCTGGAGGTGTTTGTTCATTTCATTTTTGCAATGGTAATAATTCTATGACCAAACCTGTTACCCTTGTCCCCACTGTCACCTTTGTGTAGCAGTGCTGCTCATCTGGTGAGGTCCCGTCAATGATATCACGTGACAGATATTTATGGAAAGACGCTGTTATCTTGACGACAACTGAATACAATCACTCCAGTACCTGGAGACAGGAGAACGTGCCCACCATCATGTTTAGTAGCGTTTCGGTCGCTGTACCCATAACGCTGTGGTGTACACTACAAGCACATAGGATTATTATTATTATTTTGGGATGTATAGGTGTCTCTTGCCCACTGTGATTGTTTTTAATCTGTGTAAACAGACCTGTGGTGTGGGTTTCCTATCCCCAGAATGGTAATTTCTCATGTGGAGACACTACAGTGACAATATGCTATGCCCAGAATGCCACATAACCTGATCGTGGGCCTGTACCCTAACTGGTAGCAGAGTCGTCCACTGATCAACGGGTGGTCATACATGTCCCATCAGCCATTGGGAGGCCAAGCGCTGTATAGGTCAGGTGGTCCCAAGGTCTGACACCTTTATAAGTGACTAAAATAGCTGGTCCCATCTCGACCCCCGGTCACATGACCAACGAGCTTCGCCGGTATCACACAGACTTGGCCCTATGATTGGGCATGACTCATTGCTGCCAGGTGGTGTCCATTGGTCATCTGACCACTGCAGCCAATCCTGGCCATAATGGGGACATTTGCACTTAGCACATGACCGCTGTGGCCAGTGATTGGCTGCAGAGGGCAGATGACCGATACATGAGACCACATAAGTCTAGCTGGGGGCTGGGACCCTTTCCATAATGATACACGCTGACTACAGAATATGGCCAGAGGTTGTCCTATCAGACCAGTCCTCTGCATGTAACCAGTGGCCACTAGGAGGCGTTATACACTTGTCTGCAAGTGAGCGAGGCCTATAGAAAAGTGAGAGACAGACCACAGCTCAAGGACAAAGTGCTGCCCCAAGGCAGACCACGTGACCAGGACTGATCTGAGTCTGCGCCGTCCTCTCACATCACGCCTCTGCATCCCCGCAGTCTCATTGGTGGAAGCATTCGTGGAGACACGCCTCCTGCGCTTACGTCCAGATGTTGCCTAGTAACCATGGGTACCGCCTACTCTCCATAGTTACGGCACTAGCGGAGGTGGCAGCCGCCATCTTGCTGTAGAAATGAGCGGGTCGAACCGTGAGGCAGAACGCAAGAAAGCAGGAGGCGGAGTGATCAACCGGCTGAAGGCGCGGAGGGTGCAGGGCCGGGAAGTGAGCGAGTCCGAGCACAGGGCCGTGACCCCGGTCACCGAACACGAACTGCTGGGCCTGAAGGAGCTGAGACCGGAGCACGTCCTGGGCCTGAGCCGAGTCACAGACAGTAAGTGCGGGGCGGCGGGCACACTGCTGCCGGGAGCGGCTCCTCTCACTGGGCTTTGTCATCACCAGGTTATCTGTGTAAGCCTGACGAGAACGTCTATGGCATTGACTTCACCCGCTTCAAGATCCGGGATCTGGAGACCGGCACCGTGCTGTTCGAGATCTCCAAGCCGTGCCCAGGTATGAAGGAGCAGCCCCACAGTGCATGGTCCAAAGAGGCAGCTGGGGTCACTATATGCCACCATCTGTGCTGTCTGCCACAGAGGAAATCAGCAAGATCCGCTGCTGGCAGCTCTGTGTGATTGAGGAGCAGCCCCACAGTGCATGGTCCAAAGAGGCCAGCTGGGGTCACTATATGCCACCATCAGTGATGTCTGAGAGATGTTCTGCCACAGAGGAAACCAGCAAGATCCGCTGCTGGCAGCTCTGTGTGATTGAGGAGCAGCCCCACAGTGCATGGTCCAAAGAGGCAGCTGGGGTCACTATATGCCACCATCAGTGATGTCCGAGAGATGTTCTGCACACAGAGGAAATCAGCAAGATCCGCTGCTGGCAGCTCTGTGCTATTGAGGGACCGGTGGATGTGCTGGATGGGAGCCCCAGTACAGTGTTTGGGCCATGTGTAGGACCCAGGCTTTGGGGTACTCGAGTATCAGGCGGCAAAAAGGGTTAACGGTGTCACGGGGAATGGCAGCTGCGCCTGATCCCGTGTCCTGGGCCTAGCTTTGAAAAGGGGGGTGATATTTACAGGGGATTATATACAAGTTTGTTGTCATGACGCCACCTGCAGTTTCTGGTGGGTTGCACCAGCGCCGCCACAGTCCGCCAGAGGTCGGTGGTATTGCGGCTGTGATGGTGAAGTCTTCTGCAGGCAGGATTGGGACCTCCGGGGCAGCAATCCTGTGAAAGAATAATTTCATAGGAAAAGAAGATGTCAAAGTTACTTTATTGGAAACTTTAGCAGCAATGGTTACAGTTCTCAGTTCAGCATTCAGATGTTATAATGACAAGTAGCTAACAGGTGGCTGCAAGCGGATCCCAGGTGGTATGATGGAACCCTCGGTGTGTGCCTTTTCTCCCATCTATTCCTTCCTGCTTCCTCGTAATTTGTATGAAGTCCGGTGACTTGGAATCAGCTGGACCTCCGTTCCTCCTTTCACCCTTGCTCCCGTCGGATCACCTTCCACTGGCCAACTGCCGAACTATCAAGCGGTGCCTGGTATCCTCTTTCGGTTGCTTAGGTGCCTGGGATCGCCTGTAGACTCCCCAGGACTCCGGATTTTCTGTGGTCCTATAGATCCCACAGGTGCAGGCTCCGGGACCCAGTAAGCTGTCGAGGATAGACGTCATCAAGTCCTTCGTTCCCCAACTGGCTGTCTGCGCCTGGGATCTTTCTTTAATCTGTCCCTCTCTCTGGTCAAGGACCCGAAAGCCCTACAGGCCTCCGGCAAAAGACCTCCTTACTCCCCTCCCCCCCCCCTCCCCCTGGAAGTGGTTTTGTGCCCTCCTGGGTACCTCCCACCGTGTGATCTAGTGTGGGGCGTTAGTTTATGGGTTCCATCCACCATCCCAGAATCCGCTTGCAGCTGGAGTATGTGCACCGCATTTATGGGTGCAGTACCCCTCTGTGACACCTGCATGGCGGGGAGCGACACATGCAGGCTGCCCACAGTAGAAGGAGTGTGACATGGGCTGGGAGCTGTGCAATGGCCGAGCCACTGGATACTGCATACATTGAGATTTTTTGATAAACAGCTTTTTTATTTTTTCATAATTTGCATATCCGTAACATTATCGATCCTGTGGTTTCCATAAGGCTATGATTTTTCCTTCTTGTTGCTGTAATTTCAATAAGTGTGTAACAAATAATGCCATAATACCATCCTATAATGAATACTGCCATACAGTGCCATAAGTCATGTAATGAATGCTGCTATACAGTGCCATAATACAGTCATGCAATGAATACCACCAATTTAAAACAAATATCCATCATTGATTTATTATCATATGTGCACAGTGTCACTAAGGAAAATGCCATCCAGTGCTCCAAGTGATGCCTGTACACAGTGGCACATGGTCACCATATTGTGCACAGTATCACCATTTTAATGGTCTACATGCAAATTAAAATAGAGCGCTGAGTGGTTCTGTTACTCATAGGGTGTCCAGGACTTATATATTGATTCCCTATCGGTCATCAGTATCTACATTCTCCGAGGCCAACGATACCCGCCATTCAGCGGATTACAGCTGTGGCCTGATGTGAACAGTACTGATCTGTACACTGGGTAGTGGCCTTTCTCAGAGGCTGCAGATCAGCATTTATTGAAGAGACCAAGAGCTGATCAGCAGAACCCAAGAATGACTGCTGATCAGTTGCACATGTAGTGCTCCATACACTGTTTACATCGGTCGTCATGGCAGCAGATCAGTGGGGTGTAGCTCCCACTATTAGGCGATGGACAGGACAGTCTGGGGTGGTTGGAGCACTAAGAAGATTGGATATTTTTCAGCAAAACTAGTAAAAACACTGGTGTGTTTTTGTTTTGTCATTTTTACAATTGCTGCTTTTTTTATTATCAAAAAGGTGTGCTAAAAATCCATCTATCAGGATGTATGAAAGGAAAAATACTTATTAAAGAAAAAACTGTAATGGAAGCCTTTCTACTGTTCCTTTGAGAAAACCCCCTAAGCCACTGTCATGTCTCACGTGGGATCTCTGGATTTTACTTACAGACAGAATGAATTTCCTAATAAGTGGATCTGATGTGTTATTTCATTTTTTATCCCTTTGCAATAGAGCAAGAAGACGAGGATGAAGAAGCAGGACAGGTGGACAGTAGTGCTGGACGGTTTGTCCGATATCAGTTCACACCAGCCTTCCTTAGACTTCGAAAAGTAGGAGCTACGTGAGTAGTCCAGTCAAATCCTGACTAAAGCTCATATTGCGCTACTTTATGTACACTGTCTTAATTCCTGTAAGCAGAAAGAAAAAGGGGCATGTGTAGACACACAGGGCTATTTGTATAAATAAAAAGTGCCTAAAGAAAAAGGGGCATGTGTAGACACACAGGGCTATTGTATAAATAAAAGTGCCAGTGCACTCACTGATAATGGTTGTGTACGTCTTACACAACCAAGATTAAATGTGTGGTTACTGTGGCTCCGGGTCGCCTCTCTCTATTGGTGCCGTCCTGTCGGTGTTTGCATTCGCAACTCCATGCTCCCTGAAGATTCAAGTGATCCTGCCGGACCGGATACCGCGTCACCACAGGTCCTCAGTTGTTTATCCCGGTAATTAGGTAACCGCAGGTTCTCAACCCTCCAGATATGCCAGGCTGCTCCTGCCGCTTTGGCTCCATAGAGAGATATCTCGCATAAAAACAATAGTACAGCGGTCTCAGGGAGCGCCAAAGGAATACTGGACAAATTAGTGGATAAGAACCGACCTTTATTCTTCCTCCAATACCACTGCCACAACGCGTTTCGACAGTCTAAGCCGTCTTCATCAGGTGGGGTTACCCACCTGATGAAGACGGCTTAGACTGTCGAAACGCGTTGTGGCAGTGGTATTGGAGGAAGAATAAAGGTCGGTTCTTATCCACTAATTTGTCCAGTATTCCTTTGGCGCTCCTTGAGACCGCTGTACTATTGTTTTTGTTAATTCCTGTAAGCGGCTCATTCACAGTTAGATAGCATATATAATACGTATAGCAGTATGTGACGTCTGCTGTTAGAAATGTTTGGGCATGTTAAGGTACATGCCCACTAAGTGTTGCCTACCGTTCTGGACGCACCTTGTTTTCTCTTCCGGAGATGTGAGTGTCCTGGGCAGGAGAACGCCCTCAGTGCCCATGATCAGGATTCACATCCTGTGGCACGGAAAGCCGCATTGGGCTGGTTTCACACTTGCGTATTTTGCAATCTGTTTCTATCGATTTTTAACCCCTTCCTGACCTATGACATAGCAGGACGTCATGGGCGGGTAAGGGGTGTTTGATGTGAGCTCCGGCGCTGAGCTCACATAAAACAGCCAACATCTCAACATGTGATCAGCTGAGATGTTGGGCTAACAGCTCCGATCGCATCCGGGATCCGATCGGCACTGTTAACCCCTTGGATCCCACTGTCAATCACTGACAGCAGGATCCAAGGCGGCCGCGGCAGGGAACGCGCCGTTCCCCGCCTGCTTCGGAGATCCCGCGATAGTATCGCAGGATCTCTGGCGCTCACATGACAGCCCGGGGTCCTGGCTAGACCCCGGATGCTGTCAGAGCACAGTTTCCTGCTGTGGTTGGCAGGCGCTGCCAACCACAGCAGGTCCGCAATTCTGGGAGATACAGATGAGCTGCAGCTCATCAGTATCTCCCAGAAGCGATCGGACTGTGCAGCAAGGTGCCTCTTAAAGGGGCAGTGTAAAAATAAGAATGAGTTAGAATATAAAGTTTTTAAAAACCTGTAGAAAAAAAAAAAAATAAAAAAAATTATATAAAAGTTCAAATCACCCCCTTTTCCCCAATCACAATAAAAGTATTAAAAAAAATTAAAAAAATACACATGTTTGGTATTGCCGCGTTCAGAATCGCCCAATCTATCATCCTATTAAATCCGTTAATGAGAGCCGTGAACTCCGTAACAGAAAAAATGGTCTTAATGCCAAAATTCCGTTTGTTTTGGTCACCGCAACATTGCTATAAAATGCAATAACTGGCGATGAAAATTACAGATCCTCCCCCAACAATGGTATCATTAGAAACGTTTGCTCAAGACGCAAAAAATAAGCCATCACACAGCTCTAGATCCCGAAAAATGATAACGCTACGGGTCGCAGAACATGGCGCAAAAAGTCAGTTTTTGTTTTTTTTTCTTTTCTTCAAACGTCTGAATTTTTTTTTCACCACCTAGATACCAGTAAAGATATACATGTTGGGTGTCTATGAACTCGCATCGACCCGAGGCATCACCTAGTCACGTCGGTTTTACCATATAGTGAACATGGCGACTAAAATACCCAAATAACTAACGTGTCATTGCACTTTTTTTGCAATTTCACTGCATTTAGAATTTTTTTGCAATTTCCCTGTACACTATATGGTAAAATAAATGATTGCATGTGAAAGTACAACTCGTCCCGCAAAAAAACAAGCCGGGCCATTCCATGTCAAGTGAACCAATGATTATTACCTCTATATTTTTAATTCTTTTGAGATTTTGTTATTTGATAATAGCATGTCAGACAATGCAAAATGTAAAGAGAAAAATTAAAAAAAAAAATTTATTTTTTTTTAAAAATGATTTTCAAAGTTCGAAAAAAGTGTGAATTTCGGTGTTGCCTGCCTTTATATTTCTCCTTAGAACTCAGGCTAGAAATAAGATAGAGAGACAAAATAAGCACCATTCTACTCAGAATTGTACAGGCTTTCACCAGATATGTCACAAGAGGATCTTTGTTAATATTTTACCCATGCAATCACAAACGCAAAATTTTAAAATGCATTTACGAAAAATCGGCATCATTTAAATATTTCAAAAACTGCCCATATGTCTGCTGTGCTCTTAGCCACATCTGTACCAAATTTCAAGTTGGGATCGCAATGGGATCATATTTTAAAATATTTTACTATTAATAGCGTCAATGGGTCATTCCATATCAAGTGATCTAAATATGAATTTTTTTTTACCTGACGTCTTTAGATTTTTTAAATTTTTTTTGTCTATTTGAAGTACTACTTTAGTTAATTACAAATTAAAAGTTTTTTTAATTTTTTTCTGGCCTGGAATGGAATTGCTTTACATTTTTTTATCTCGGGCTAGAAATAAGATAATGAAGCAGGAGAGGCATCATTTTACTCAGAACGGTAACAGCTTTCATTTGATATGTCACAAGACTATATTTTTTTACATTTTGTTTGGGAAAAATCAAATTCAACATTTTGATGCACAATTGTGAAATAAATCTAAGTTTGAAAATTGCGAAAAAATGCCTGTGTGTTACTTGTGTTCTTGGTTATATTTGTGTAGAGATTCAACTTCGGACCTGTCAAATTTATATATTTTTTATTTTATGGTTGTATGAGTTATTACAACTTATTGAATTTTTATTCAATAAGTTGTAATAACTCATACAACCATAAAATAAAAAATATATAAATTTGACAGGTCCCAAGTTGAATCTCTGCACAAATATACATTTATATGCAACAAAAAAGAAATACAAAAAACAAATCCCATAACTGCCAGGATAAATCCATCTTAATCATCAGAACACAACGCTCAGCATTTTCAACCTGAATGCATTGATCAAACCAAAAGAAAAAAGGTGATCATATCCTCAAGTTTGATTAAACAAGATCAACTAATCAAACAATTAATAGTACGTTTTTAAAGTGGCCTTTTATCATCAATTTGTCCCTTCTAAGTGGGTGAAATGTCATCTTGTCCATAAGCGCTTACTAGCAATCGCCATTTCCTTTTGTGTCGCAGTATGTACGGCCTGTCACTGTGTTCGGCTTCACCTGAGTTATTATCTGACTTTTGTGCACTTTTAAAATGTCTGGCTTTCTTGGATACACAAATGATGGCGCTGGACCAGAAGGATGCAATGAAGTCAATTCTACTTCTTCATTTTCACAGTCTTTGGAGAGTACAGTAGCAAGCCACCAGCGCCAACCATATTCACAGATCACATAGCCAGTTATGTCATCCATTGCCAATCTTGTGCCGCCTTCAACCACATCATGGACTTCACTGTCTTTACTGAATGAAAACATCCTTGTTTTTATTGCTGAGTCCCTTTGATGGGTTCTGGTTCCTGTAACCAATGTTTTAACAAACTCCTCCTCTTCTTAGTCCTGGTTTGTACAATATTCAATACAATATTGTTCATTCTCAGGTTGAGCCCTAACAAAGCTTTCTCCTAAATGTCCTCTCCTGCTTCTAAGCTGTAACATATCAAAATAATACAGTAATGTCTAAAAACAGGGCTGTGGAGTCGGTAAGACACAGTTGCGACTCCGACTCCTGGATTTTATCAGGTTCCGACTCCGACTCCTTCATAAATGGCCACTTCGTAACAATAAATTTACTGTTGTAAAATATTAACATGGAGCTTATTCAGTTTCTCACCATCATATAAATAATCAGACCACTTAGAGCAAACACTATATTTATTAGATACAATTAGAATATACCAAATTACTTTTATAAACTTTTCAAAACTGTAAGTAAATTTCAATAAACCCTGTTATTCTGTTAATAAGAAATCTATACATTTGTCCTCAGAAAAAGTATAGCCTCTGTCAGATCCTCCTTCATGGATGCCCTCAAGTCTGATCTAATTATTTTGAGAGCAGAGAACAACCTCTCTACACTAACTTGGGTTGGTGGCAAAGCAGTAACCACTCGGGCAACATCTCTGACAATGTCAGGATACAGGGGAATCGCTTGTTGCACTGTTATTTTTGATGAACGATCAAATTTCTCAATCTCTTTTAGTGCACATGAAAAATTCTGCTGAAATGTACTGGCTGTGTTCTTTGATGGGGATGACTCTTCCATGCGGGAACGCTTTGCACGGTCCTTCTGATCCAAATATTTTTCGATATTAAATTCTTCATCAGTTGATGATGAGGGTGAAGATGTGGCAGGACGATCAAATTCTTCTTGTTCCTCCTGACTGTTTTGCAATCCTTTCATCCTTACTGCTATTTCAAACAGAGCTTCTTTTCCTTTACTCAGCTGTTGATCATCTAGAAGAATCCGATGCATTGGGTCTACATAAACAGCTGCCAAAAGAATGTTATTTTGTAATAGTAGCTCCTCTCTCCGTTTCATTGATGTAGCAATGCCACTTGCAATTAACCCTCCTCTTTGGGACAGGTGAAGCATCAGGTTCCTCCACTCCTTTAAGAAAATACCTGGAGTTAAGTCCTCTGCTTGTAATTTTTTAGTCACTGTAAATGGGTGCTCTAGCAATTTTTCCAGCTCAGTCACCTGATTCCACTGACTTTCATTTAGCGTCAGTTGAGGGTTAGCCATGTCTACAAGAAAGGTTTTCAGTTCAACCAAGCGCTGAATCATTAAGTAAGTACTGCCCCATCGTGTGGCTTGATCAATAATTGCCCCTTTTCCAGCACGTCTCTTCAAAATTGAGTCAACTTTA
>JARQOC010000003.1:640960318-640981997 GCA_033576535.1 Allobates femoralis
AATATGTTGCAAAGTCCAGACGTTTGGGCTACGTCTGTAAAGCGGGTGCAAATCTGGGTCAATTCACTTACTGTTAGCCACTTTAAAATGTGTATTCTTTTGTTTTTGTCCACTTTTAGAATGTGTTGCTCTTTAGTAGATGCCTTGACTTTCACGGCTGACTGTGTTGAGTGATGCAGGCATGGTGCTATCTTAAGCTGGTTACACACTTGCAGACCCCTCTGCAGCGATCTGCGGAGGAGATCCGCAAGCTGAGCACAGGCACCGCAAGACCCTATATTTAACATGGGGACACAGGTGCCTGCACTCTGATGCAGATTGCCGTGCGCACCCATTAACTGCAATGTATGATTTGTGCGCAGGCATCCACCTGCGTACAAATCATACATTGCAGTGAATGGGTGCGCACAGGGTGTACACGCCAATCTGCATCAGAGCGCAGGCACCTGCGTCCCCATGTTAAACATAGGGACTAGCGGTGCCTACGCTCAGCTTGCGCTTCCCCGCCGGTCTTACTTTAAACTGGCAGAAGAAGCTGTAGAGGGTTTAAATCCAACATTGTCTGTTATTTTCTCCTCCCATCCTCCACGACAGCACAACAGAAGGTTGCCCCTTGGCCCTAATAAGGGCAGGAACACAAGAAAGAGGTTAAATAGCCCCTCCTACCTCCTCACCAGCGTATCCTGTCCCTATGGGACACAAACAGGTTCTCCTGGGGGCTGCTGGCCTGCAAAGCAGTCTCTTACCAAGGTGCCAGGCGGTGATGCGATCGGGCTGGGCTCCTTTCTCTCCATAGCGTGTGGGACCGCAGCACTCTCCAACACCTGATAGCTGAGCAGTGCTGCATGGCTGGGACCCTTACGCAGCGTTGAGGCCTCCCTCCTCTCCCTCCTGCGGCAGTGGCCAGGCAAGTTTTCGCGTACGGAAGTAACATAGGACGCCGAACGCGTCACTTCCGGGGGTGCAGTCCGCAGTGGAATGCACGGCACGGTGGGTGGGGCTATGTAACCCCTTTCTTGTGCTCCTGCCCCGATTAGGGCCAAGAGGCAACCTCCTGTTGTGCTGTCGTGGAGGCTTCCCCGAAAGAGAATTACCGGTAAATCTAATTCCGTTATTTGTCACTCGGCTAGTTTGGTTCATGTACTTGACCTCGGTTTGTGTATTCACTACTTGACTGCCTCTTGCTCCATCAGCCAACATTTACTTTTTGGACTTGACTTTTGTTGTTTTTACACTAGTACTGGTCTACTCCACATAGACTTGTTGGCTGCATTCAACTATCATAAATTATGCCAATAAATGGCATCAATTCCAACAGAAATGTAGTTAAGCTCATGACAAGAGTATATTTCTTCTCAAAGAATCACCAATTTTATTACAATTTGCACACTTTGTTAATTTGGTGCATCCAGCATACTCTTAAAACTTGCCTAAGGCCCCTTTCACATCAGCGAAAAGCTCTGATCGCGGCAGTTGCGGTGAAAAAAAAACGCATCTGCTGCAGTTACCGCATAACGGCCGCACTTGCGGTTCACTTGCGGCAAGCCCCATGCAATGTCTATGGGCCTTGCGGCAAGTGCGGTTTCGGCACTTGGGTGCGGCCATGAAAAAACTGCGGTCAGCCGCGTTTTTTTCGCGGCCGCAACTGCCGAAACCGCACTTGCCGCACCTGCCACACACTTACCGCAAGCCCCATAGATATTGCATGGGGCTTGCTGCAAGCGAACCGCAAGTGCGGCCGTAATGCAGTAACTGTGGCAGATGCGTTTTTTTCACCGCAACTGCCGAGATCAGCGCTTTACTGCTGATGTGAAAAGGCCCTAAAACAAAAGTGTAGATTATTGGAGCCTAATTGTTTGGGTTGTGGATGCCTAGTAGGGAATAATAAACTGCCCTCAGTAGTACTGTTGTGTTGAACATTTCTTTGTACATGCAGATTTTTCCTAATGCTTATTTATTTTATTTATTAGTGTCGAGTTTACAGTAGGAGATAAACCAGTGAAGAGTTTCCGAATGATTGAGAGACATTATTTTCGCGATCGCATTCTGAAAAGCTTTGATTTTGACTTTGGCTTTTGCATTCCAAATAGCAGTAACACGTGTGAACACATGTATGAATTCCCACAACTTTCTGAAGAACTGAGTAAGTGTTTTCTCTTGTGTTGTTGTTTTTTTTTTTTTTTTTTTTTTTTTAAACATTAAAATTAGTTTAATATAAGAATGAACCTTGAGAGCTGCTGTTCTTTCAGTTATATGCCATAAGAATATGCAGGACTGATTTTCTCCTCGACTTCCATGCTTTCCACATTTGTAGCCTTTTTTAGTATTCCGTTTTTGAAAAATTTCTAAATGCCTGAAAAGTTTAAAGCATTTGAAGGATTGCTTAGTTCAATTCTGTTTCAGGACTCCCCCTTCTTCCCCCCCAAAAAAAAGGGGCAGACTAAAATATATTGGAAATTACTACTTGTGCACCACTTGGCTTATCACAAACTGTCCTTGAGGGAAGCAGTGGACGAAATCTAGTGCCACCTATTGAAGGTAGCAATCCTAAAAGTAAAAAGTGACTCTTTAAAGGGAACCTGTCACCTAATTTTAAGCCCCTACACTATCTCTAGCTGTCCCTACACCTTCCTAGCAGCTCCCTATCTCTCCCTTTGTTATCTAAAGTCTCCCTATGAAAGAAGTGTAAAATAAGATAAAACTTACTGCAGTCCCCGTAGTTAGGGGACTGGGTAGGCGTGGCCACGCTTCCACAGCACTCCTCCATGCTGTAATGCACGCCCCGCTGGGCGGCATTATTCAGGGCCCTCTCTGCCCCCATGTCTTTGTAATCTGCCGACATGTTTGTAGTTCTAAGCACCGGCCGGACGTCACTTCCGGCGCGGTGCGTTATGGGGCCGGTCACGTGACCCGCCCGGCTTCAGTAAGCGCATTGCGCATGCGCGGAGCCGGGCCGATCACGTGATCGGCCCCATAATGCACTAGGGCCGATCACGTGACCGGCCCCATAATGCACCGCGCCGGAAGTGACGTCCGGCCGGTGCTTAGAACTACAAACATGTCGGCAGATTACAAAGACATGGGGGCAGAGAGGGCCCTGAATAATGCCGCCCAGCGGGGCGTGCATTACAGCATGGAGGAGTGCTGTGGAAGCGTGGCCACGCCTACCCAGTCCCCTAACTACGGGGACTGCAGTAAGTTTTATCTTATTTTACACTTCTTTCATAGGGAGACTTTAGATAAGAAAGGGAGAGATAGGGAGCTGCTAGGAAGGTGTAGGGACAGCTAGAGATAGTGTAGGGGCTTAAAATTAGGTGACAGGTTCCCTTTAATATGACTTAGGCTGGCTTCACACCACAGTTTTGTGCTGTCAGGTTGGATCCTGTTTTTTGCAGGATCCACTGGACAGAACCTGACAGCACATGATGAGCTGAAAGTGTGGCCAAATATGCCCTTCTATCCTGTTTTTTGCAGGATTCGGTTTCTGCTGCTGTCCATGGTGCTGATCTGTCAGCCTGTGTGTGCAGTGGTGCTGTGCATGTGCTGAACTCTCAGCTGTGTCTCTGAAATGTTGCTGTCCATGGTGCTGAATGTGCACCGCAGCATTTCAGAGCCTGCGCTGTGGTGTACATCGGATCCAGGAAATGATCCGCTTTTTTTCACCCATAGACTCCCATGTTATGGGTGCCAGATCACCCGGGATCCGGGACTATCCGATTTTCTCCAATTTTTAGCACCGGAGCCAAAAAAATGATGCAGGCTCCGATTTTGTGCCGCGTGATAATCAACCATTTTGTCCGGAAGGACAGAAAACACAAAACTGGATGGCCAAATAGGACCCATCTGGCACCATAGGAATACATTGAAGGCAAAACTAGATCAGGTTCTGTCCGGTTCAAATCGGACAGAACCTAATGCAGAAAACCGTGGTGTGAAGCCGGCTTTAGGATTTGTGCCATATCAGAACCCCAAACTGCAGACACTGTGTGTGTTTTGGGGTGACTGCCCTTCATCAGTGCAGTGTGTGGGGATGATGTCTGATCTGGCTGAATGAGAGACTAAAGGTACAGTTACACAACGCAATATTGCTAGGCAATTTCACTGGCAATTTGCTGGTTGCAGTGAAATCATGGACACATTGTTCTATTTTGTTGCTGTGTACAAATGTAACAGTGTGTCCATGATTTCACTGCAACCAGCAAATTGCCAGTGAAATTGCATGCAATATTGCGTCGTGTAACGGTACCGTAAGACCAGGTCTGGGGGAACAGCTATTCTGCTTAAGGGCTCGGACACTCATCAGAGTTTGACAGACGAGACTCTGAACATGCTGGAGCAGTGACCCTGAACGACCTCTCTTTCTCTGCATGGGGAATGCGATGCTGCACAGAAACACAAGCAGCTGTCATTCCCCATCCAGAGAGAGAAAAGCTGTTCACGGTCACTGCTCCAGCATGTTCAGAGTCTCGTCTGTCAAACTCTGATGTAACTAGGTGAGTGTGTCCAAGCCCTAAGGAGATCAATCTGCCTGCCAACAGGGAGGAGACTTTGAACTGCAATGCTCATCTGGGAAATATGCAAATTGTTTCTTCAGGGAGTGCCACCTATTGAAAGTAGTAATCCTAATTCATAATTAACTCTTTTTAATAAGCCTTTTATGATTTATGCCAGATCAGAACCCCAATCTGCAGACACTTCATTTCAGGGTGATTGCATATCAGACATATGAATTTATTTATTTTTTTTATTCAATATGACACTTTTTTTGTTATTGTTTTTTCCCTTTTTTACTCTCCCCACAGTTCGCTTGATGATCGATAATCCGTACGAGACCAGATCCGATAGTTTTTACTTCGTGGATAACAAGCTCATCATGCACAATAAAGCAGATTATGCCTACAATGGTGGCCAGTAAGGCCTATGCTTCCTTGGACTGATCTGTTTTGAGACAGAACATTCCTTGTCAAGAGCGGAGGATTAGGGGATACACGAGGTCAATTCTGTTCTTGACACATTATGGACATTGCATTTTTTCATTCTCTTCCCCCCCCTTTTATAATGTGCTGTAATACAGAACTGAAGATTTTGTACAAAAGATATTAATTTATTTTTATAATATCCGTGCGATTGTCCCTAATTGGGATTTTGTTCTATGATGGAAGCTATAGGAGAACAGTCGCTGTTACGAGAATATACGTATATGAAATCTTAAAAGATTTACATAATTTTTTGGTTTGTGCAATACTATAACTTTCTTTCCCGCTCCATTTTCAGGAACAGATATGTTTTAACATGCACAGAGCATTATAATACTTTTATATGTCTCCTAAATCCAGTTTTGGTAAAATGTCTAAAGCATCTTTCTTTTCATGTGCGGTCCAAATGCAACTGCGGCAGCATTTGCATAAAGGGAACCGGTCACCTCATTCTACCTCCCTGGCCTATCACTAGCTGTCCCTGCACCTTCCTAGCTGCTCCCTAACCATCCCTCTCTGCTGTAAATCCGCCCTATAGAGATGGTGAAAAATGAGTTATAACTTGCAAGCAGTCGCTCAGTCCGGAGACTGGAAAGGCGGCTCCAGACTCCATTTCTCCTTCGCCTCATTGGGGGACACAGACCGTGGGTGTTATGCTGCTGTCCACTAGGAGGCGACACTAGGCAGAATCTGCAAAAGAGTTAAGAGACTCCTCCTCTGCAGCATTACACCCCTGAAGCAGGAAGTGATTCTCCAGTTTTGCTTAGTGTCGATAGGAGGTGCACACAAATTTTATTGCTCCTAAAATTTTTTACTTTTTGACTTTTTTTTTTACTTCAAGAAGAAGAAAAGTGGGTCTCTAACGAGACTCCCGGCATGGTCCCTCCTCGG
The DNA here is from genome assembly GCA_033576535.1 of Allobates femoralis. NCBI lineage: Eukaryota > Metazoa > Chordata > Amphibia > Anura > Aromobatidae > Allobates > Allobates femoralis. Next base: position 640,966,186 of record JARQOC010000003.1, read on the forward strand.
CCACCCACTGTTGGGGCGCCTGGTTGAGGTCGACTTTTCCCCCCATATGCCGCTCCCTCCTCGGCCCACCACTGTTGGGGGTGCCTGGTTGAGGTTGAGATGATGGTCTTCCTTCCCCAGCTCCCCACTGTTGGGGACCCTGGGTTGAGGTCGAGGCTACACAGAAGCCCTTGGATGATGGACTGCAGCATCCCTCCCTAACCACCCCTCATGGGGCTGATAGGTTGAGACACCGCAGGTAGGGCACTAACGTGCCGCGTGGTCGCAATCCAGACGCATCGGTGCTGCTGAATGCTTCTGATGGGCACGGGCTGCAGCACTGTGCCAGACAGCAGCACCAGGAGCCACAGCTCTGCTAAGTGCTCCTAAAGGGCTCAGGGGACAGGGCTAACAGGTCAGCTGCATTGTGCAGCACATGCAGGAGACCTCAGCCTGGATGATACTCCCCAAGAGCCCCAGTCCTGCCGCCACGAGACTGTTCCCTGGGGGTCCCCTAAAGGCTGCAGCAAATGTCCGTGTAACTCCAGGAGATCAGCTTTTGCTGCTCTCTCCTGAGAGGGAAGGGAGCCCATACTGCAAGTGGGAGCACCGGTTTTTCTGGGCTCCTTGCAGGGTCCCCACAGTCCCTGGATGCCGGGAGACCCAGTTTTTCTGGGATCTCCTGATGGGAGCAGCCACCCTACCCCTGAATCCAGGAGACCCAGTCCCCTGGGTTCTCCTGCTGGGGGCTGCGCTGGGCAAGCGCGCATGTGGCCACAGCTCCTGGGGTCCGGCCGGGTCCAGATCTGTTCCGGTCCCGGACCGGACCTCCGCGCCGGCCTGCCGTCATTTGCGGCTTCGCTGTTTACTTGAGGCCGCGGCTTCGGCCACCGCCTTATCACCGCCCCCCGGCCCGCCCCCGGATGACGAGAATGACGCGGACAGCGTCATAACAGAGGGCGGGCCGGAGCTGCACAGCAAAGCAGGGGGCGGGACGGAGGATGACTGGCGCGAAGCCTATGGCACGCCTTAGGATTCTGGTCCCGCCCTGCTGTTAGCAGCGGCGGCCATTATCCACAGGGCACAGTGGAAGCAGGGTTGAAAGCACAGTGTGCACAACCCTTAATGCCACACTAAGGCTGGATTGGGCACAGCTCCTCATTGGTACCAAGTACTGTGGCCATGACAGGGCTTCATCCCTGCTGCAGGGCTGAAAGTGAACTTGGGCCAGCGAATATGTGCGGTGCAGGACCGATAAGGAGCTCAGGAAGAGCTTCCTGACTGCCTCAGCCCTTAGGACACTGCTGCCAAAGGTCAGGGAGTTCAGGGCAGCCCACCTGCGGCAGCACTCAGGACGGGCAGCTGGAGCCAGGGGTCAAGGAACCCAGCAGGGCTCCCTGCCTGCGGCAATACATCACTAAGGCCGCTTCCAGGGGTTCCGGAAAAGGCCTACAGAGCCTCGCTCTGTGCCAGTTCCCAATAGCGACGGCAGGACAACCAACAATGATGTCTTGCTGCATTTAGTCCTCACGCCCAGTGGCGTAGCTTCAGGCCTCGGGGCCCCGATGCGAAAGCTCCGAGGCCCCCGGACGGCTCGCAAATTATTGCAAATCTTTAGTTCCCCTGCACCTATTGTAGTTACGCCCCTGCTCACGCCACAAGGAACGATGTCATAATAAGGGGCAGTGTTAATACGTCAGGTGATCAGTACTGCCCTGTCCTACAGTATTAAAGTTACCTGACAGTACACCTATCACTACACCTACTGGCCAGACATTACACATGCTTCTGCTTTCTATATTGACGCACAGACAGCACGTAGGTCGTTTTTATGACATTCTCCAAATATCATTGATTTCGTCCCGATAACCGGTTTAATAACTGTAAGGTAATCAAGATACGGATTCAATTCCGTCAGGCACTATTGTTTCCTGCCCGCCGACCATACTCTGTGGCCCGGACGGCTCGAGTCGTTACCTCAGGACTATCTGATACATAAGTCCTGGACGCTGCCAATTGCTCTGCAATAACAGCGTCTACTGCCATCGCCAGTAGACGTGGCATCGGGTTACGTGGATGGGAGGCGGAAGTGGTCGTAAGGAGGCCATCACAGGTCTCCTATGCCTCACTAGACACCTGTTTGGAGAATTTCTGTACACCATCAGGCGCTAAGGAGGCTAAGATCGTTTTCCACCCCCAGAACACATCAGGACGGTTTTTTATCCGCCGTTGGCATAACTGATTCCGGTCCTTCGGAAGCGTTAGGGTTGGTCAGAGCTTAGGCTAAGTCTGACAAAGGATCGGTCGCCACGCAGGGACCTTTTTTTAGTGGCGGACTTCCTTCAGGTTTAACTGACAGATCCTTCCTCGGGCCCCCACTGTTGGAGAGCCCAGTTGAAGCTGATATAACCTGCAATTACCCGACAGCAGTAAGGCGTCCCAGGACTGCTCACCAATTCTCTCCAGACCCCACAGCTGGAGCTCCGGTTGGCAGTGACGACAGCCAAGTCTCAAAAGACACAGGCTGAAACACCGTGATCCGCAGTGGCACGGGGAACTGAGCTAAGGGTCTCGGGAACCTACGACCCATAGCATACTCCTTCCTCGCCTCCCCACTGTTGGGGACTCGGGTTGAAGTTGGGACCACACAGGGTCTACCAGGCCTCCATCCCCGGACTATTAAAACGAAACTCTATGTTGCAGAACGTGGAACACGAGCCCAGCGGCCAATCTCCTCACTGTACCCATATTAGGTACTTGGGTGGAGATAACACGCGTAATGCCCTCTGCTCAGTCCGCTTCGAAGCAGGACCTCGCAGACTCGCAAATGCATTAACCCAATGGAGGGGCCCCTCCGGTCTCCCGTGTGGCTGTGGCCTGAACCTTCTTCCACGCAGTCAGTTCCTTCTCGTCTCAGGAGTTAAAAGTGACTACCGTGAGACCTAAAGCTCATAAATGCAGCCTGAAGTTGGAAATGTCTATACTGCATCTCAGGAGTCTCCCATATCGGGACGACTTATTCATCAATGCATGATTTTCGGAGTCTGCGAACGCTGTCGATTTCACTGGACACGTTAAGAAGACTCGGTTGGCGGATCACCCTCCATGAGTCTACCACAATGCCAGAGCACATGTTCCAACACAGCACACGAACTCAGGGAGTCCTATATGTCTTCCTGATGGCCACATGCTGCAGCATCACATATGGAGTATCAGCCATATTTGTTTTTCCCAGACAAGGCACGGATTCTTCGTCTGGGAATTCGCTTCAGCGGTCTCCTCAATTCTTCACAACGGCTATAAGAGTCCTAGACAGGATAGTGGCAGCATGGGAAGCAGTTCCATAGCCTCAGCTGCACCTACGGCCTCTTCAACTATCCATGCTTAGACATGGCCCAGAAACAGGATGTGGTGCGATGTACTCCCATCACAATGCACGTGCCAATAGTCCCGCCCACACACGAGGATGCCCCCCAATCTACAAAGATTCGGGCAGTATTTCTAGTACTGGAATCATTCAGTGATCTTCTGGCAGTCGGTCTTGTTAGGATATAGTCAGACAATGCCACAGCCGTGGCACATGTCAACCACCATGGTGGAACCCTCAGTCTCCAAGTGATGACAGACGTTCGCCACATCCTTCCCCGGGTGGAATCCTTGAACGCTGTACTGTCAGCTGTTCTCATACCAGGCTAACCCGCCAAGGGACGGACTCAGGGAAGCGGCCCCTTCATCCAGATGTCTTCTGTCAAGACTGCCAGCGCCAGGAGACTACAGATGTGGACCTGACGGCCTCACGTGTCCAATGCTAAGGTTCCATCCTTTCTGGCCAGGTCCTAGAACCTACAGTCAATAGGACAGACATACCAGTCCTAGATGGGACCTGTCTCCGTCTCCCTATATTCTTTCACACTAACAGGATAGTGCGGAAGGTCAAACAAGACGGTTGCCAGATCTCCCTGTATTTTCAGACTGGCCCAGATGTGCTTGGACGACAATTTCGGCCAACTCATACCAGCAGTACCAGGACAACTAAAAAGACAGTTCAGACCTGCTCTCCCTCGGAATTCCTCAACTCTGAAAATAGTGGCGTAGCCTTTAAGACCTGGAATTTACCCATGGGTCCTTTCCCTGGATGTTGTAGCGACCATGGTCGCAGCGAGTAAACCAGCCTTACTCGACGATATACCATGAGTGTAATCGTTTTGTTTTTCTTTATCTCCGAGCACCTCTAGGGGTCATTCCCTTTACCCTATTTCATGCAAGGATCTTTCGTTTCTTCCACTCAGACCTAGACTCAGGTCTGTCCTTGGGGTCTCTCACACAGCAGGGTTTCAGCCTGTTTCACCTTCCGAAAAAAAAAAATAATAAATAAATAAAAACCTGTTGCCACCAGGTCTCTAGGAAAATCTTCCCTTCAAAGGGTCTCCCATTTAAGGTCTCCATACCACAGCTCTACACCTGCGGGACCTGATCTTCGTCCTCATGGCTCTACAAGATCCACCTTTTGAGCGTCTATAGGTTTATCCTTAGCATTCTCATCCAAACAGTAATGTGTTTTGGTGGCAAAAATTATTTTTCTCTGCAGAGGTATCGGTACTTTCAGCGCTCTCATGTAAACCATCCTTTCTGGTCTTCTACCTGAACAAGACTGTTCTACGGCTGGTTCCATCCTTCTTAGGCGGTATACTCCTTCCACCTCACTAAAGACGTCTCTCTGTCATCGCTGTGACCGACTCCAGTCTGTCTGGTCGTAAAGGACCTACATATGCAGGACCTTATCAGGTCCCTACGCATCTGAGAACCCACAACCAGTGCCCCTCCACAGGTCGGATTCTCTTTCTCCCTTCTTCCAGAAGGCAGGATTAATGACATATCAGCCTCTAAGGCTCCTCTAACCAGGTGGATTCGTCTAACCATCCAAGACGCTTATACCGTCAAAAATCTCATCCCTTCCGGCAGCGGCACGGCACATTCTACTACGGCCGTGAGGACTTCCTGGTCCGTTTGGCACCAGGTCTCAGTCCGACAAGTGTGTAGACAGCCAAAAGGGGGTCAGTCTACACACATACTCAAGCCACTATAGGGCTTGACGTGCCCTCCAGGCGGCAGCAGGTCTGCCTGTCGGGGCATAGTTCTTCACTGACCATGCTCGGTGTCACTAGTTCCATTGTTCTTTCCCACCCAGGGACTGCTTTGGGACGTCCCACGGTCTGTGTCCCCCAATGAGGCGAAGGAGAAAAGGAGATTTTTGTGTACTCACCGTAAAATCCTTTTTCTCTTAGCCTCTAATTGGGGGACACAGCACCCACCCTATTGCCCTGGTGGGCCTTTTTTTCTACAGTTATCACATAGCTTCTCAGCTGTTACATGGTTAACATGTTTACACATGGTTGCCTATTATCACTCTGTTGACTGTTTAAACTTGTGCCTGTTTAGCTCCAGGCCTTGTAGTACTGTGAGCCTGTTTAGTTACAGGCCCTGTTGTACGATTATTGCTTTGTTAACTCTTCACTGTTTTCCACATGCGCCTGCTTAGTTACAGACCTTGTGGTACTAGTATTACTCTAACTATTAACTGTTTACACACGTGCCTGTTTGGTTCAGGCCTTGTTACACTGTTATTACCTTGTTGACTATATTTGTTTACACAGGTCGCCTGTGTAGACTTCCTGTGTCACTGTTATTATCTGTTAACTTTCCTACTGCTTTAGCACAAAACTGGAGAATCACTTCCTGCTTCAGGGGTGTAATGCTGCAGAGGAGGAGTCTCTTAACTCTTTTGCAGATTCTGCCTAGTGTCGCCTCCTAGTGGACAGCAGCATAACACCCACGGTCTGTGTCCCCCAATTAGAGGCTAAGAGAAAAGGATTTTACGGTGAGTACACAAAAATCTCCTTTTTCCCCTCCTCGCTTCATCACTGCACGCCCCGCTGGGCGTCATCATTGGTTCTTGATCCCCTCCTGTTTGAATTTCCCGCACTCTTCTCCTCCTATGATGCATCGGCCGGTATGTCCTATCCGGCCCGTTGCATTGTGGGGACTCCTCACGTGGTCGTGGTACAGCCCTGGCTTCTCGTACATGCGCAGTGCGCATATTGAAGCCAGCCTGGTCACATGGTACAGGCCGGCTTCAATATGTGCACTGCGCATGCATCAGAAGCCGGGGTCGTACCCCATGATGAGTCCCCACAATGCACTGGGCTGGATATGACCTACTGGCCGCTGCATCATAGGAGAAGAGGGCGGGAGATTCCAACAGAGGAGGAGATCAAGAAAGAATAATGACGCCCAGCAGGGTGTGCAGTGATGAAGCGAGGAGGGGAGAATGGAGCCTGGAGCCGCCTTTCCAGTCTCATAACTTGCAAGCAGTCGCTCAGTCAGAACTCCTTTTTCACCATCACTATAAGGCGGATTTTCAGCAGAGAGTGATGGTTAGGGAGCAACTAGGAAGGTGCAGGGCCAGCTAGTGATAGGCCAGTGGGGGTAGAATGAGGTGATGGGTTCCCTTTAAAAACATATCATTATGTATAACTAGTTATTTTTGATGGGCCACTAAAGTGCCATTTCCATAGCAGATCTCAATTTGTCTTCATCCTTGATGGTTTTAAAGACCATGTGTATATGTTAGTTCCAATGAAACGATAAGCAATAATTTATTCAGCAAATACCAGGTATTGTGTCTACTGTCCACAGAGAGTGGAGGCCAGGACAGAGAAATGTCTTCCATTTGCACAGATGGTCCAGGTTGAGGATTGTAATTGGCACATACTGATATTGTGTCTATCCCAGGCTTGTTAATGTGTTTATGAAAACTAGTAATAGCCATGTTATCTAACATTGATATTAAAAAATGCATGCATGCGTGAACTGTCAATATATGGTCTACGGACTGTACTGGGCAGAACCCACATCTTTATGGACTCCATCCAAAAATAAATTCTGACGTGGGGGAGATCATAATGTGTGAAGTAATGACGGCTAGGAGTTCTCATTATACAACTCTTGGGCTTCGTGCACACGATGAGTATGTACAAATTTGGCAAAAAAAAAACAGCATTGACAGGACAAACGATGCATAACATATGTCTATTTTTAATGTTTTTTTTTTTTTTTATATTTGCTTTTTTTTTTTCCTCCAATTCTTTTTGGTGAAAAATGTTGACAGAATTGACATGCCTCAGATTTGGAATAAACACATGACGATGGATCAAATCTGCAAGGAAGAATTAAGCAGCATAAGACTTCATAAACCTTAGTCACTTTGTTGGTACCGTAAAAAAAAGCTGCATTTTTTTGTAAATATCTGAAAAACCGCTACATTTGAACAAGCCTTTTCAGATTTGAAGCCTCTTTGTTAATTGTAATTCACCTGAAAAGACCATATAGGAGGAGCGTAAGAGGGAACCATCCTCATGTCAGCTTGTCTCATTCAAACACTATTGCTTAAAGGGGACCTGTCAGTAAAAAGTGCTCTTAACCTGCAGATATGGGGTTAATTTACAGGTCAATAATGTTCTGAAGCTGCCTGGCACCTGCACTGAGAAGCGCCACTGTCAGAAGGAAGTGACCTTTATTCCTCTCATGAGCCTCAGTCATAGGGGGTAGTGCTGGAATGGCTTCAGTCACCACTTTGTGCATAGTGGGGGGCAGCTGTGACTGTGTCCCTGGCAGTGACTGACAACTGGCTTTAATGCTGAGCCATCTGTTACATCCAGAGCATGGCTATAACCGCCATTTACACCTATGACTGAAAGCCTCAAGCTGTCTGGAGGAATAAAATTAATTTCCTCCCGATAGCAGGGCTTTCAGTGTGTGTACCAGGCAGATTCAGAACACTATTAACCTGCAGATTAACCCCATGTCCTCACATTAATAGTGTATTTTTTTAAATGACCGGTTCCATTTATAGTGTTATCATAAATGGTTAAATTTGCAAATCGCTTGTAAAAACAAGAAACATTATAGCTTCTTTGTTATCAAAAATCCTCTTGATTCTCAAAGAACGTAAGGAATTCTGTGTGGTTTACTACTCGTCGCGAGTTTACCAGAATGCAGAAGGTGACTATCAGCCGTGTGAACTCTCCTAGGCAAGAGCACAGGGCTTAAAGCACCTCTTCAGTGTTTTTTTTTTATTCTAGATCAGTGCTTCCAATCTAAGTTCCCTGCCCCTGTCTTAGGCTATGTGCGCACTGGCCAGCGGGTTTGTGTCGGCGGCGGCTGGGCGGACCCGCCAGGAAGCTCCGGAGCCGTCCACCGGCTTCCTGGCGGGTATGTGCGGCGGGTGCCGGGCGGGTGGCCAGCGGGGGTTAGCGGCGGCGGTGTTGCGGCGGCTGGAAGCAGTACATGATTCTGCTTGCAGCCGCTGCAGAACCGGCCGGATTATAGAACATGCTCATTCTTTGCTAACCCGCTGGGAACCCAGTGGGTTAGCAACGGATGAGCATGTGTAAACCGCCGATGTGTGCACACCGGGTGTCGGTTTACATAGGTTTCAATGTTAATCCAAACGCCGGTTTGGATTAACATAAATTTACATGAAATTTATGTAAACGTACCGGCGGTTTACACACCTAATCCCACCCTAACCTGGCCAGTGCGCACATACCCTTATACTCGCCCTAGGACGTCTTCATCTTCTATCATCGCCTCTCTTGTAAGTCTTCTGCAGTTTGTGACCTGCTGGCTACTCCTGTGTTTCATGGAGCACACTGGTGGTCATAACTCAATGCAAAGTCAATCTCAAAGACTATGAGAGCATTATTCTGGCTCTCATAGAGTTGTATTGAGGGCTTGTGAGAAGCTGCAATCAAAGATGGCGCTGGGTGATCGGTGCCAATAAAAGGTGAAAAAATACGGAGGATGAGTATAAGACCAGGGGCAGGGACCTAAAATTAAAATCACCACTCCTCCTGTGATGAAATAACAAATGAATGCTGAACTAATGCTTTAAGGTTAAATTCCCACAATGAGCTTTTGGTTTTTGATATTGCTGATTTTCTGCAGCATTTCTACCCCTATCTACTACATTGTTACTTAAGGTTTTGGATTGCATTTTTCAATGCTCATCTTTTTTTTTTTTTGTTCCCTCTTCATTACATGCATTTTTAACACTGCGGTTTATGCCTCTTTTTGTAATGTCCTAGTTAAAGTAAAGCTGTTTTGTATTCGATGTTTGGCTTTGATAGTCTTATGTGGGTTACATGCGTTTATTTGTGCATTTTTGCAGTGGAAATGCATTGAAGCGCATGTACAATATTTACCTGTGGGTTTTCCCACATCTAATGCAATTTTCTGGGGAAAATCTCTCATATAAAACTCACTAAATACTCATCGTGAGTACACAGCCTCAAAGTTCTTTTCTCTGGAGCTTGTGATCGCTGCTCTGAAGCTGGCCAAATTTCCAGCAGCTGCAGTCCTCTGTAGCGTCCTCTGACTCTGTAGAGACAGAGCTGCCTTTAATTGCAGCATTGGAGACCACACAAGTCAGGACGGCAGTATCGCTGGTCCAAACTGTCAGTCAAGCAGGAAGCGCAGATGCAAGGGAATAGTGCGCTCCTGCAGAGGTTGGGAAGATGCCTTTATAAGACCCTTGTAGCAATGCTAGTTTAGAGCTGCTGACAGCAGATCGCCCTTCCTATCTGAACGGTCAGCTTGATGGTCGGCCCATTATAAAGCCTCACTAAATGCTTCCTCTTTGATCTGTATAACCGAGCTCTAACAATTATGTTTAACTTTTACCATGTTCAGTTTATCTGTGTTATTAGCTCATTACCTTATTTTCTACCAGCTAACTGATCTGAGCTTGCTCCTTTGCACAAGCAAATTCATAGGATAATTGAAGGGAATTTGGGGACTTCAATTGTTATAAACCACATAGACATAACAGGGTTTTTCCTCTGTGCCATAGCTTTTAGAAATGCAAATTACAATTTAATATTAACTGTTATCCATGGGACAGTAGTAGATGTGGGCAGATGCTGCTGCTTCTCCTGGGATCTACTGGATTCTTTTTATATGCTGTAAATGAGTAATTTAATCTGGTCTAAGCCTCCTGTTATTTATGACTTTAGGACAGAGTCATAGAATGTTATTTTCTTAAAGTGTTATCATTAGAAAATGACCAATTGTTTGAATCAGATTTTTATGTATTTTTAAAACATCTTGGCTTTTTTTCATATTACAATCTGTATTAATTAATAAAATTTCAAATCTGTCTGTTAGGAGTGGCCGCTGGTTCTAGATCAGACTTGCAATTTTTGGTCTGCACAGAAGACTTATTAGCTATCTTATTATCATCAGTTACAGATAACCCCTCTATACATAGCTGACAACACTGGATTCATCATTAACAATAGACCATGTGATGGCTGATCCCGCTCCCCCTTTCCTTCACTATGATTTTTCTGCATACTCATTACTTATGGTATAAACTATACTCATAGGCCGGACACACACAGTCAAGAATACTCGCACGAGTCTCGCATGCCTCTCCTGGAATGGCCGCCATCTCCTTGACAGGAGCGTGGAGTTGCATGTGTTTTCAATGCAGCTGACCGCTCCTGTCCAGAGAGATGGTGGCTGTGTCGGGTGAGGCATGCGAGACTCATGAGTATTTCTGGCTGTGTGTCTCCGGCCGTGCAGATTTCTTGAAAGAACAGGTACGATGAGTCGAGTGTAGCCCCAGTAGACAGTGTGAAAATGGTAAAAATGAAAAAAAAATCATTGTGATATGAAAAAAAAATGTTTGAAACATACATCTAAAGGGTTTGTTTGGGCTACACCATACTGTGTGTCACTCTGTGTCTGCAACATGTTGGATCCTCACCTCGCACTATATACTGTGAGGATTCTCCAGTGTCAGAGCTGGGAACGGCGGTCACGTGTATACAATATGCATACTTCAGTGTAAATGTATTGTGTGAGGCTGTGCCCCTCGAGTCCGATTCTGTCTAATAGTATATTTATCCTACTTATAGCCCCTGGCTCTGACACTGGAGAATCCTCTCAGTGCGAATGATATTAGGAATCACAAGTCTGCAGTCACATACAGTGACACATAGATTGACTGCAGACTTGTTGCTTTAGACCGGACAACCCTTTAGTATAAGATAACATTCCCTGTAATGGTGTTGTACCCATGTACTTTTGTATTGTCCCCTGTATTTTTATTGTATGTCTTTGTAATGTTATCCACACCTTTCCTACCATCTGCTCCCAGTCTTTGTATGCTATGCAGTGTGTGGCTCCATGCCCTGGCCGACCTCACTGTGGGTGACATTGGGAAAGGTGATGGCTCTGCCCTGTTAGAGGAAAGCATAGGGATGAGTAATCTGCGGGAATCCCTACAAAGCACCATCTACAGGAACAAATGGTGAATCGGCCAATGAGATGAGGTCACTGTGCCTTTAAGTGCATTCTATGGGGTGAGCGACCAGCCAGTAATGAGGAGACTTAAAAGCCGCAATGCTCCTCTGGGACATAAAATAAGCAAATTGTCACTTTAGAGCGGAAAAGGACTTGATCTCTACTGCCACCTATTAGAAGAAGCAATCCTAGAAGCCAAAAGCACTTGTGACTTAGGATTGCTATTTCCAATAGGTGGTACAAGAGCTGAAGTCCTATTCCTCTCTAAAGAGGCTGCTGGCATATAAGTGCATTGTAACTCCTGTTAATATGATGGGGGTCATACTTCCGCAATTTGGGTAGATTTACAAGAACTTGTATTTTTCTGTAAGAAATAAAGTAATTTTGAGAAAACTAAAACGTAGTTGTATGTTTATTATTGATGGTTCACTGCCAAGGCCAGAGCAATCGAATACCTAGAAGTCGAGTCCCTCGGCATGTGTTTACATAGATCACGTGATTGGGTTACGCTACGTCGGGGTGGGCGGAGTCTTTTGGGGACGCCTGTTGGAGGGGCGGAGCCTGGTTGAGGCTGCTGCAGACTGACCTGAGAGGTTCTTCAGTGTCTCGGGGACAGACATGTTACGGGGAATTACGGGTCTGTGCCGAGCATGGCGGCCGTGCACCGGTGAGCGCAGGGCGGGCTGTGACCTCCCGGTGTCCTCTGGCCGCCCGCTCACCTCTGTTGTCTCCACAGCTCCCCGGGGCTTACACACCGTGTACCAGACTGCGGAGCTGCCGGACACTCATCGCATGCTGCGGGACACATGCAGGGAGTTCGCCGAGAGAGAGCTGCAGCCCATCGCCGCCCATCTGGACCGAGAGCACCGGTACCCGAGGGAGCAGGTGTGAGCAGCAGAACTACAAGTGCCAGCCTGGCCATCTCCTGGCCGTGCCCTCTGTAACTCTGTCAGGGAACATGACTGGATCTAGGGCAAAAGCTAAATGCTGATTGTGCAGGAAGTGTGTCACAACAATGTCTTCCCCAGCCCAAACTACATTCTAAGGTTATGTTCACACTGTGCGGTTTTTTCTTTGGTTTGTGCTGCATTTTTGTTGTTATCTGCTGGAAAACTGGATCCGTTTTTTTTTTTTATCTGTTTTTGACTGCTACGTTTTTTCCCCATTTTGAAGGGAAAAACACAACAGAAATTGACATGTCCTTTTCCAAAACACAGCTCCTAGAGAGAAAAAACAGATCACTTTACATAAGCACAGTGTGAGTGGCAACAATGAGAACCCATAGACTTTGCTGGGATGTCATCTGAGGGATCTGTTTTCTGCAGTGCACTGCAACAGACGAATCAAAAAATGCACAGTGTGAACTTAGCCTAAGGCTGCTTTCACATCTGTGATTATTGTGATTTGTGGCAGATGTCGCCGGATCTGACAAACCCCATTCTCTATGGGGCTTGCCGTCAGGTGCAGCAAGTGCGATATTGCTGAATCCAGCAGATCTGGCACTTGAGGCCGACGTCCACTATTAGATATGTTAAAATGGTTGACTGTGACATTAACATTGACCACCTATACTCAGGATAGGTCATCAGTGTCAGCTCTGTGAGAGTGTGACACCAGAGATGTGGAGTCAGTGTCCATCTTGTTGGAGTTAGATTCAGGGAAATTAAGGAGTCAGAGGTTTGGATTACATACGGCACACCAGGGCAGTGGAGTCGGTGTCCATTTTGGTGGAGTCAAAGTTGGATTCTCTGAAATTGAAGAGTCGAATGTGTGGCTTACCGACTCCACAGTCCTGCCATGCCCCCTTTATTCCTTCCCTGGCCCCGGAGATGTGGTATGATCAGACACATCCATTACACAGTACATAGCAGGGACACATATATAAGATTATCTCAGCACAGGAGATGTGGTATGATCAGACCATGTCCCTGTACAGTCAAACACATCCATTACACAGTACATAGCAGGGACACATATAAGATTATCTCAGCACGGGAGATGTGGTATGATCAGACCATGTCCCTGTACAGTCAGACAGATCCAGTAAAACATACTTTATTCATTTATATAGCGCTATTAATTCCATAGCACTTTACATACATCAGTAATGCTGTCCCTATTGAGGCTCACAATCTATCCTATCAATATGTCTTTACAATGTGGGAGGAAACTGGATTGTCTGGAGGAAACCCACGCAAACACGGGGAGAACATACAAACTCCTTGCAGATGTTGTCCTTAGTGTCCTTGCTGGTAATTGTACCCAGGACCTTAGGGCCCCAGCGCTGCAAAGGCTGCAGTGCTAACCCCTAAGATTTATACATTATATTACCGTATTTATGACTGGCACAAAGTATATTGGGGGACCAGGTCCTAAACAGAGAGAACTCTAGTTCCATATGTAAAAACATGCCGACAGGTTCCCTATAAGAGCTTCCGATACCCTAAAAGTTTTACTTCCAAAATGTGAACACATAAGAACTTGGTCTCCCCAAAGTTTCTGTAGTTGGCAGAAATTAGTATTAACCCGATCTTCTGTTTCAGGGTGGTGCAGTGTTGCAGGTAAACCGCAATGGGGAAGGGTTTAGTTCTTGACACAAACAGGGATGATGTGGAATTTGTTGGCTTTCGCACAGAATTGCTTGATGAAGTTTTGTAGCTGTTAAGTACATCTGTCAACTCCCCAATGTATGTGATAGCTTTGCTTGGCCAAGTATGCCAGGCTCCTGGCAGAAAGTCATCTCTTGGGAGGACTAAGGCTAGGGTCAGACTTGCGTCATACATGTGCTATTTTCATGTGCAAATGTTGAAAAATGCATGTGTTAACGCACTCATAGACTCGAATGCAAAACAACGCATTGCTAAAGTGCAATGCGTTTGACACTATGCATTTTTGCAAGTGCACCAAAAAACACAGTATGCAGCGTTTTTTTGTGCTTTTGCAAAAACGCATGCTTTTTTTTTAACATGGGAGTCAACAGGAAACGCATGTGCTAAAATTGAACATGCATGCCATGAAAATGGCAAGGGGAAAAAAAGGATCCTTTAATGCATCCTTCCAATGGATGCAAGCTCCCAAATGTGACCCTATCCTTATGGTACTGTCACAGACTAGGATCTCGTTAACGACATCGTTGAAACGTCACGGATTTGTGATCGTTCAAACGATATTGTTTGTGCGTTGTTGCGTGTAAACGAACGATGTTGGAAGGAAAAATCGTTGTATCGTTCATCAAAAATGTGAGATCCTGACCTCAAATCTATCGTTTGTCGTCCAATTAACTATCTGTGAACAAGCAACATCGTTCAGTGTGACACCTTTTTGAATGATGTTGTTCGCAATTCTCCTATTCCTGCCGCTTTGTATCATCGTACAAACCAGTGGCGGACTTTGTGCCAACAGGGCCCTGGTGCAGAGGCTGATGGTGAGGAGCGAGAGAGTGGGATTTGGGGGGGGGGGGTGCTAGCAGATGTCGGCGAGGAGTGGGAGGGTGCTAGCGGACTTTTGGTAGAGGCGAGGGGGGGGTGCTGTAGGTGCTGCGGCTCCTACCTGCGCCTGGCTGCGCAGTCCTGGGAGCCTAGGCGGCAGAGGAGAGGAGGGGCGGGATCAGCCAAGGGAAGCAGGAAGCTTCCCTCGGTTAACCCCCTCTCCTCTGACTCAGGGTCATGGGGGTCGGCTGGGGGCCCCCTGCAGGCTTGAGGGGCCCCCTAGCCGGTCGGGGCCCTGGTGCAGCTGAACCAGCTGCACCACGGTAGGTCTGCCCCTGGTTCAAACGTTCTTCTCCAAGTAGCTGGCACGTTGCCAAATTTAATATTATTAACGATATCCTTGCGTGTGACAACGCACGAACGATGTCGAAACGATCGCGGTCACGTGACATAGCTACCGATATTGTTAAGGATATCCTAGCGTGTGACGGTACCATAAGGATTGGAAAGTTGAAATCCAAGATACCTATTCTCATATCCTTCAATATCTGCTTGTGGGGGAAAATCAGGAGGTTGCCGATGGATTGGGTTATCCAGTGCCACTCACCATTGCATCAGAACGTTTCAGCCAGTTACCAGGTATCGGCAGGAATTATGTACTTTGTGATATAAGTATCTTGTCAATTCACTGTCTCTCCAGGTCCAGAAGATGGGACAGATGGGATTACTGTCTGTAGAGGTCCCAGAAGATCTAGGTGGGGCTGGACTTGACTATTTGGCTTATTCTATTTCATTAGAAGAAATAAGTCGCGGCTGTGCATCCACCGGAGTCATCATGAGTGTCAACAATGTGAGTATAGAAAGATTTTTACTGTGTGGGAAATAGACTTATGAAGACCTGTCCTAATATATAGCATTCTGGTGTAGGATGCACCTGATGTATTAGGCCAGTGCCTTCTAATAAATCGGGTACATCAGTTGCTGTGTGTGGCAGAAAGAGAAATCTATGCCAGTTGCAGGCTGGTGTAGGTTGACATT
>JARQOC010000003.1:640982097-641132097 GCA_033576535.1 Allobates femoralis
AACAAAGGGAGGAGAGAGCTGCTGAGAGGGAGTGCATAATTACATGACCGTTTATACAGCACATGACTATTCCTGTTTGCTTATAATGGAGAGGACTAATCCAGGAGCTCCCTGCAGAGTCTGACAATGCTGCTAACATGAACACTACAAACGGTACAATAATGATGATTCTAGGGTAATATTAGTATCGTACTGAAAAATGACCTGACAGTGTTCCTTTAATGGTTGATATCCATTATACTGGTGTAAGCTGGCTAAATTCTGTCACTGTGCAAATATTTCTGAGCTTAGTTATCACCTATGTTAAGGTCCTACTAATACCAATATTAAGGAGCTATAACTAATATTTACATGCCTGTCGACCTTGGTGAAGCAGAAGCATGATGCTGGCATAAAATATAACCTAAGCAACTGAATCGTCATTGTGCTTTGGAGCTAAATACTTTTCTCTTGTCATTTTTAGGCAATGGCAGTGATGCAGGGGCTGCAAGTACAGTTGCCAAGCTGGTTGGGGATGAGTGGGTTCTGAATGGAACAAAGTCCTGGATTACGAATGCATGGGATGCCTCTGCAGTTGTAGTTTTTGCTACAACAGATAAGTCCATGAAACACAAGGTGAGTGACCAAAGCAGATACTATATATAAATAAGAACTATTTAATACTGATATTACGCTTTCTATGGTTATGTAACGTTTTGCTTTATTCCAGGTTATTAGGTTGATATAACCTCTGACATAATTAACAAAAACACATGGAGTATAACTGTAGTTTCCCTACAAACATCCATAAAAATCCCACTCACTGGCCCCTACTGTTATGTGATGATGTCATTTCTAGTGTCATTATAACAGTCTTTTGTCTTTTAACCCCTGCACTCCTGGGCGATTTTCCGTTTTTTCCTCCCCTTCTTCCATGAGCCATAACTTTTTCCATCAATATCCATATGAGGGCTTGTTTTTTTGCGGGATAAGTCGTATTTTTGAATGCAATCATTTATGTTACCATATAGTGAGCAGGAAAGTGGGAAAAAAATTCAAGTGTGATGAAATTGCAAAAAAAAAGGGCAATTACACATTGTGTTTATTCACAGTGTTCACTATATGGTAAAACTGTCACTATGATGTCTACGAGTTCATAAAGGCCATACATGTATACTTTTACTGTTATCTAAGTAGTGAAAAAAAATTCAGAAGCTTTTAAAGAAAAAGAATTGCAGTTTTGCCCCACTTTTCGGGATCTGGGGCTGTGTGACAGCTTACTTTTTGCGTCTTGAGCTGACATTTCTAATGATTCCATTTTTGAGTAGAAGTAATGTTTCGATCACCAGTTATTGCATTTTGCAATGTTGCTGTGACCAAAAAAACGTAATTTTGGCGCTTGGAATGTTTTGTTTTTTTCATGTTACGCAGTTTACTGATCTGATTGATTTTGTATTTCGATAGAACGGGCATTTCTGAACACGGCAATACCAAATGTGTTTTTTTGTTTTTTTTAAATAGCTTTATTTTCAATGGGACAGAAGGGGGTGATATGAACTTTTTATGTTTTTGGGTTTTTTTTCATTTGTTAAAATTTTTCTTTTTCTTATTTTAAACTGCCCCTTAGGGGGCCTCAGCACTGCACACTCCGATCGCTTCTGTTCAGAGATGTGGTGCTGCACCTCTCTGACCAGGATAAATCATCACTACTTGCCAGGCATCCACTGAAAGTGATTCCAGACAGCATCCGGGGTTATCACATGACTCCGGGCTGTCCAAAGTAACAATCGGAGGTTCGGTGATCACATCACAGACCTCCGATGCTGGTGGGGAAGAGCGCAATCCCCGCCGTGGTACTGTGGGTCACACGATCCAAAGGACTAACAGCACTGATCAGTGCTGTTAGCTTCACATGTCAGCTGATCAGATCAGCTGACATGCACAGGGAATGATGCGAGCTCAGTGTGTTAGCTCGCATCAGAGGGAGGGACATGACCAAGAACGATCTATTACGCCCTTGATCGTGAACGGGTTAATAATGCTTTTTAGACACTAAACTTTATTACAATGCATTTGTAACAAAAAAAGAAAAAAAATGTAATATAAATAAAGTATGGTGTAGATGCTACAGGTTATTTTTTTGTTTTAAGAATTACTATTATTGCACTACCAAGTAGAAAATATATATATGCAACTTTTTGCTCTGTGGTCACTTAAAGGGGTTTTCCCATGAACAAAGGTAATTGCATGGACCATGGTTTGATCCCGGGCAGGGAAGGACACATGGGAGTATTGAGACATCACAAGCACAGGTTCCTAGTTGATTCTTTTTGTGAGGTAAAACATTTCTCTGCTTGTTTAAAAAAAAAAAAAAAAAAAAAATGTTTCATCTCAAAGTAAGAATTACTTGCAATCCCATGCTGTAATGTCTGTATACTCTTTTACTTCCTCCCCTGCCCAGGAGCTGTGGTATGATCAGACCATGTCCCTGTACGGTGAGACACATCCATTACACAGTACATAGCAGGAACACATATATAAGATTATCTCAGCACAGGAACATTTTTTTTAACACGTCCAATTGTGAAAATTATTATTATTTCAAGATCCATTGATTAAATTGAACTTTAAAATTATTTGGGTTTGGGTGTCCGCCTGCAGTAGATGTATACTCCCGAACACCGTGCACGACAGAACACGTTGACTCCCGTCTGCACCATTAAAGTCAATCCCATCACCACATACGTCTGAAGCCTGTTTTGCGGGAGATTTGGACGTAAGTTCTGACCGGACCACTGAATGTGTGTTACAGAGCAATGTGAAAGCAGCCTTAAGGCCGGGTTACACGTAGCAATGTTCCAGCGACCCCGACCAACAATCGGGATCGCTGGAACATTGCTATGTGATCGCTGGTGATATGCCAGACAGGCAGATCTCACCAGCGATCACCCAGTGATGTGCCGACACTGGGTGTCGCTGGTCGTTGCCCCTGTCGCACATGCCGATACATGCGTGACAGTGGCAGACGAAAGACTGAAAAATGGTCCTGGCCATTCCGCAACAATCAGCGAGCTCACCGCTGGTCGTTGCAGCATGTCACATACAGCGACGTTGCTGGCGAGGTCACTGCAACGTCACTAAACATGTGACGTTGCAGCGACATCGGTAGCAATGTTGCTGCGTGTAACCCGGCCTTTAGTGAGATCATCAGTTGGGTTGCAAAAGAATAATGACCCAAAACACATCTCCAGGCTATGTAAAGGCTATGTTACCCAGACGGACAGAGATGAAGTGCTGCGTCAGCTGACATGGCCTTGAGATTTGCCCAACCTCAACACAATTCAGATGGTTTTAAAAGGAGGGAACGTCCTCAAGATTGTTGTAAAATATTCCAGGAAACAACTGGATGAAGCTGCTTGAGAAAATTACAAGCATATCTAAAGATGTCATCAGCATAAAAGGAGAGTACTTTGAGGCTTAGTACAAATTCATTTTTTTCACACGTTTTCCTTGTGGTTTTCTTGCTTTCAGTCTTGATTTACAATGTGCACATTCCAATCAGAACAAATCATTGCATAAACAGGTATGTCAAAACCTTTGACTGATACTGTTTATGCTGTGGGAGACATGTTTAAAAGGGCCTCCTTGGATAAAAGAAATGCCATAAAAATAAATTCCAACATACCTTCAATTAGCAAACATTCTTTTTTTCTAGGAAGGTAATCAGTGTAGTACATTAAATAACTGTCTTGTGACAATGAGAGGAACATGACCAAGGCTGTTAATTGAATGGATGTCTGTGAGAATGTGCAATAGGATGCTCCACAGCTGTCACATGGACAGACTGCCGACTATGTCCAGGTCACCGCAGCCACTCAGCATACAGAAAGACAGAGTGGACAGCAGTGGACAGACAGTTTTTATACGCCACACTCCTGATATATTAAGTGTTATATCTGACTATTATTTATTATTTATATAGAACATTTAGATTCCATGGCGCTTTACATATGGAAAGGGTAGACGAGGACAAGTACAAAATGTATGGACAGTCAAGTCGTACAGGTACAGTAGGGGAGAGATCCCTGTCTGTGAGGGCTCACTGTCTACGAGGGACAGTTGGGGATACAGTAGGAGGGGGTATTGCTGAACATGGGACGGTCTGGTGGACCGGGTCTCATTGTAGGTTGTAGGCTTGTCAGAAGAGGTGGGTCTTCAGGTTTCTTTTGAAGGTTCCCAGGGTAGGCGAGTGCCTGATGTGTTGGGGGAGAGCGTTCCCGAGTATAGCGGATGCATATTGGATATCTTGTATGCAGGTGTGAGAGGAAGAAATAAGAGGGGAGTAGAGAAGGGGCTCTTGGTAGAATCGCAGGTTGCGTGAGGGTAGGTATCTGAGACCATGTCAGAGATGTATGCAGGGGACAGGTTGTGGATGGCTTTGTATGTCCTGGTTAGGGTTTTAAAGCAGGATCTCTGTGAAGTAGGGAGCCAGTGAAGGCCTTGGAAGAGGGGAGAGACCGGGGAGTACGGGGGAGACAGGTGGATTAGTCACGCAGCAGGGTTTAGGATAGATTGGAGAGGTGCGTGGGAGGTAGCGGGGAGGCTGGTTAGCAGGAGGTTGCAGTAGTCAAGGCGGGAGATGACAGCATGAACAAGCGTTTTAGCCGTGTCCTGGTCAAGGAAGGTGCGGATCCGGGAAATGTTTTTGAGCTATAGTTGGCAGGAGGTGGCGAGGGCTTGGATGTGAGGCTTGAAGGAGATGGAAGAGTTGAGAATTACCCCAAGGCACCTGGCGTGGGGGACTGGGGAGAGTGAGCAGTCATTGACATTGATGGATAGGTCTGGTAGAGGGGGAGAGCGATTTGGGAAGACGATGAACTCCGTTTTGTCCATGTTCAGTTTGAGAAAGCAAGCAGAGAAGGAGGAGATGGCGGACAGACATTGTGGAATTTTGGACAGTAAGGAGGTGATGTCAGGCCCAGATAGATCTGGGTGTCATCAGCATAGAGATGAGACTGAAGGTCGTGGGACTCAATGAGTTATCCGTGGCCCAGGGTTTAGATAAAGAAGAGTAGGGGTTCCAGAGCCGAGCCTTGGGGGACACCGAAAGACAAGGCCAAGAGGAGGTGTGGGAGTGGGTGACGCTGAAAGTCTGGTCTGTTAGATATGGGGAGATCCAGAAGAGGGCTAGGTCAGTGATGTTGATCAAAGTTTTGAAGCCACCGGAAACCAAATTCTTCTTTTAAGATCCTTTATTTAATTCTGAATAAAAGCATGAGAACAGGATGGGAACAACGCTGGACACGTTTTGAGGGGTAACCCTAGGTCAGTGATGCCAAGAGATTCCTGAATCTGTAGTAGGAGGGAATGGTCTACGGTGTTGAAGGCAGCAGATAGGTCGAGGAGGAGGTCGGAGTAGTGTTGCTTGCTGTGTGGGAAAGAGTGAGTCCGCCATAGGAGAGTGCAGCGGGGGAGGCTGTGTCAGAGGGGATGAGTGTTTGTTGGTGGTGAAGTCAAGAGGTCATGGATGAATGAGAGATTGTTGCATACCGGCGAGTGTTCCAAAGTGCTCCAAGAGGGGGGGCTGGGTGAATGGGTATATGGTTATGGAGTTTGCGAGAGTTTGTGTTGGGGAGTGGGTATGGGTTAGAGGTGGCTGAGTTGATGCGGTTGGTGGGGGACCAGGATCGGGGATATGTCACCTGCAAGTAGAAGTAATGAGAAGGTTAGAAGATGGGAGCAGGAGAGTTTGCTTGGTGGGCATGCGTGTCTGGAGACAAGGGACTGTGTGTGCAGGAACAGTTTGGAGGAGGGCGTGAGGTGAGTGGGCAGGATGGATGGAGAGATTACTACTTCCTTAGTGGGTAGAGGGATACGCGGGGTGAGTAGGAAGTGAATGGGGGTGAAGGTGAAAAGAAAAGGAAACATTGTAGGTAGTAGCTATGGATGCAGCGCAGCTCATCGAGGTGAGATACATCAGGGAGTGAGGGGTCGGAAATAGGTTGCATTGCGGGATGAGGTGCGGCCCGGGGTGAGGTCCAGGCAGGAAAGATGTAGAGGAGGATGAGATGTAGCCAGGGGTATGGAGCAGTGCGTAGATGATTGAGGTTGATGAGGTCGTACCGGGTGCTGTGGCCGTAGGGATGAGGTGCAGCCAGGGATGAGGTGAAGCCCGGGAATATCAATCGGAAACCCAGCGTCCTACTGCACATGCTCAGACACCTGTCCTATTCATTCTAGACATGTTTCTGCCAGTGTAATAAGGACACAGGCCATTTTTATATATTGTTCTGATTGTGACTTGCTAATTAAATGTTTTTAGGAATCTATATGTAATGACCTCTCATTTATCTATATTTTTTCTATTCCCAGAGAACATGACTTTCATACCCATTAGCATGAGTGGTTATACCTGGCAGAATACTACGTGCAGGAAATAGACTAGATGAACTGTTATACTTTGATATATGTGTTCTTAGACATAATTTGTGCCTTTACAGGGTATTAGTGCATTTTTGGTCGAAATGCCAACCCAAGGCCTATCTCTTGGCAAGAAAGAAGATAAGTTGGGAATCCGGGCTTCTTCCACTGCTAATTTAATTTTTGAAGACTGTCGCATACCACGTGAGAATCTTTTAGGACAGACTGGAATGGGCTTCAAAATTGCAATGGTAAAACATATTCTGTGTGTATCCACTTGTCTTTAGTATCTTATTAAAACCTATTCTTTTCTTTCAGCAAACTTTAGACGGTGGGAGAATTGGCATTGCATCTCAGGCTCTTGGAATTGGTCAGGCCGCCCTGGACTGTGCTGTAGACTATGCAGAGAAAAGGTTTGCATTTGGATCACCAATTACCAAGTTGCAAGCTATTCAGGTACAGAATCTAAATAGCTACTTGATTTATGAGCTTTTAGTATTGTCCATTTTTTTAAATCTGTTTATCTCCACCTCTCAGTTTAAGCTGGCGGACATGGCTCTGGCACTGGAGAGTGCAAGGCTCCTGACTTGGAGAGCTGCAATGCTGAAGGATAACAAGAAGCCTTTTACCAAGGTTGGATGTCCTTCATCTTGAAGTGTCAATAGCACACGAGCATATATCCTGTCTTGTTGTAATATATTTTCTTTTATTAGGAAGCTGCAATGGCAAAACTAGCAGCATCTGAGGCTGCTACAATGATATCACACCAGGTATGTGTAAAGGTTTCACTATGCTTCAGATGGTCATAACGTACAAGAGACTGCGCATAGAGAATATACCAGATATTGTCTCTCAAGGGAAGGAGTTTGTAGTGTGGTAGGTAGAAAATGTATTTATTGCCTGTCAGAAGGATACAATTTGATATGGGGGAAAAAAAGTGTAAATTTTTTTTGGTCTCTGTTAACATAGGAGCAGTTATTACTAGGGATGAGCGAGCATGCTCGGCGCTACTCGTTACTTGCACAAGTATCCCTGTACTCGGGATGCTCAGCGAGCACCAAGTACCGCCGAGATGCTCGGACTCCTCGCTAATAATTATCGATCTGACACAAATACACAGCTCCCTTCAGTGCACACAGTGATCTGGCACCTCACAGAGAGCAAATTGATTGTTAGAATCCCTCTGAGGGCCACAGGAAGGTGTTGTATGCTGCGACGATTTGAAAAAGCCCCCCTCCCGCCCTTTCCCAGAAACACTCGTTTTATAACCGGAAGTCTGTGGGCGGAGCCTGTCACTAATTAACTTACATTGGGCTCGGTGCTCTGGCCGAGTACACGAGTATCTTGGGATGCTCGGCCAGACCATCGAGCACCCGAGCATTTTAGTGCTCGCTCATCTCTAGTTATTACCTGTCTACTCTACTCTCCTGCAACTTACCTAATATTTCCATGGTTTTGACTGTATTTGTTGCATCTGCTTCACTGCAACATACACTGCAATACTTTAGCACAGTTGCTTCCAAGAGGCCATCTACTTACCTAATCACAAAGTCTTGTCTGTATCCACTTTCGTCCCCTCTGCCTGGTTTTAGGTGTTGTGCTTCCATCTTACAAGTGTTGCACCGATCATTAGATGATCATTAGATTAGTGTATGACAAACCCTGTGATATAATATTTAATGATCAGCACATCACAACACTTGTAAGATGAAGGCATCTCGCTGTAAATCATGTTGAATGGAGAGTGAAGTGTCATCTGAGTATGCATGCCCAGACTGCTGTCAATGACAGAGGCACCCCTACCAGTGACATGCCCTACTCAGTTTCTGTTTTTGGTCTCCAGATCAGAAGCAGCACAGCCAGAACATCAATAGAGGAATATAGGAACCGCAGAGAGATCAGCTTACAGGAGCAGGGTAGATAGAAGTATAATAGGAAAATGTTAGAAAGAGTTAAAAAAATGAAAAGGGATGAAATTAGTAGTGGAAAACCTCTTTAAATGGGTTGTCTGGGCTTTTTCTATAATTTACACGTGTATCTAGGCTGCAAAATGTTGACCGTTTGTAATATACATCCTGTCAACATTTTGCAGAGTTTCCTAAACATCACATATTTGCGTCTGCCAGAGAACATCCAGGGGGCTTGTTTGTGCTGGAGCTGCATGTAAATGGAGAACTGGTCCTTTACTCCCAGACTAACAAACATGTCCCCTCCCCCAGGCTACAGTATGTCCGGCCACCCCCAGACTGCTACATCCCACCCCAGTCCCAAACATGACCACCCACCCTCTCCCCTGCACACAGTGGGTTATCTCTACCTCTGAGACAGTGTACGGAATCTGCAGTTCTGTGCATCGCTTTGTGAAATGCAGATTCAGCACACTGGGTCAGTGGAGGAGATGAGGGCTGTGTGCAATGCTGTGTGCCCTCACCTCCTCCTCCCTGCTCTGTGCAGGAGTCGATGCTCCTCCTCTCTCCCCAGCTGAAAGCTCTGTGCTCCGCTGTGTGCAGGAGATACAGAGGAGGACCGGCTCCCCTGCACAGAGCAGCCACAGGTGAGCATGAGCTGAGGGCACACAGGATTGCACACAGTCCTCAGCTCTTACACTGACCCAGTGTGCCAAATCTGCAGCTCAGAGCAGTGCACAGAGCTGCAGATTCCGTTCACTGTGCCAGAGGATGAGGTAACCCACTGTGTGTAGAGGGGGTGGGTGATCATGCTTGGGACTCGGGTGGCCTGTAGAAGTCTGGGGTAGCCGGACATACTGTAGACTGGGGGAGGGTGTGTGTGTGTGTTGGAGTCTGGGAGTAAACGACCAGTTCTTCATTTACATGCAGCTCCAGCACAATTGCGCCCCCCTGGATGTTCTCCGGTGCCACAAATCAGTAATATCTAGGAAATCCTGCAAAATGTTGACAGGATGTAAATTACAAACTGTCAACATTTTGCAGCCTAGATACACATGTAAATTATAGAAAAAGCCCGGACAACCCCTTTAAACATGAGTAGAGATGAGTGGGCCCACGGAAGTGGTTCAGCCAGACTCTTTATATAAAAAGTTCTGTTTGGGAACAAAACTGAACCCGAACTTTATTTGAAGACACTGATTGGGCAGTTCATCTCTCTGCTCACATAAATCCAGCCAAAAGCAAACCACTTCCAGGGCCGGGAGGGCGGGTATTTTACATTTTTTTTCTTATATTAGAAACACACTAGAGCCGATTACTCCTTTTACCCCCAGTGCTAGCCGATCAAACACTGCAATCCTGCTTGCACTGCACCAAGCATACACAAGCACAACAATGCTTGCTAGAGTGCTTTGTATACGTAAAACACATGAGTTTGCTCATCTTATGACCCAGTGATGGCAAGGGAAGGGTGATTGAAAATGTAAATGTGCATGCCAGGCAGTAATGAATCAAACCGATTAAAGAAGCACTCCCATGAAAGTTTTTATCCTCTTAGTTTACTGTTAAATTATTTGGGTATTTCCACTGCTCAGATTTTGCATTTATTGATCTTTACAGGCAATTCAGATTCTTGGTGGCATGGGGTATGTGACAGAGATGCCTGCTGAACGTCACTATAGAGATGCACGAATCACAGAAATCTATGAAGGGACAAGTGAGATTCAAAGACTGGTAATCGCCAACCAACTGCTTAAAGAATATCAGCAATAAATCACCAGAAGAAAAAATTAAAAACTCAATAAAATGCCTTAAGTCTAGGACAACCATCAAATGTCTTGAAATGAATATTTCCAGCAGAGCCATCCTTCTGCCGTGCCATTGCTTTCAGTAATCTGGAAACTATACGCTGTAAATGGTTATTACCAGGATTGTACAGAGTTACAAGATATCCCAGCCACACTAACTACACTGCACTGTGAAGACAATTCAGGTTAATGACTAAAATAGCTACAATAGTCCTGTGAAACCCAGAAGTGGATTGAAAACAAATAGGAAATGTAATATAAGCATTTATGTTTCCCCTTTTTCTGTACCAGCTTCCAACTTTGCTTCAAAACATTGTATAACTGAACCAAAGGAGCAGAAACAAAAATGTTTGACGTGTTACACTTCTATTGAATGTTTAACCTCCAGGTATCACACACAACCCTGCCTCTATTCATTCATATACTACATCGGGAGCATAGCTTTGGTTACCCAAACATTTTCTGTCATGTACCCATACATGTCTCTGGGCAACATATGTGGCAAACATGTTCATTTAGCAAATTACATTTTGAATATTATTTCTTTAGATTTTTTTATAAGGTGTAGTTTACCACACACTTCAAAATTAAAGCAAAAAAATGAAGACAATTTTCTAAAAATTGTGTATTTGGGTTTTTTTCCGCATAGAGTTGAGCAAAAATTGTGAGTAACCAGTAACATGTATTTCATGAAAATCCGATCAATGGGAGGCAAAGAAACCACTTCATTCTCAGATTCTCAGCCTTTGACATGTCACAATCTTGCATTACTGGAAAAATGCACGTGGCAGGATTTTTTAATGTTGCACAATGAACTTTGCATAAATTAACACTACAGGAAACTTTGTAATGCGTCTAATGGGAGAGAATAGCTGTACACTGAAACTTTGTAATGCGTCTTATGGGAGAGAATAGCTGTACACTGAGCCATGAGAAACACAGTAGTAACAGACAGTTTTTCAGCTTAGGCTGCTTTCACATAACGATTTTCGGTCATCCGATTGTATCCGTTTCAAAACGGATACAATCGGATCCGAAATCGGACCCCATGTTCCCCTATGGGAATCGGATGGGATCGGATGTGCCACTATTGGCATCCGATTTTGGCACCATCCGATCCCATCCGATGTAATCACGGGCACAAAATCGTAGCCTGCTACGATTTTGTGTCCGTGACTCACATCGGACAGCCTCGGATCACTGCTGATCCGAGGCTGATCCTAGTGCCCACAGCATAGGAGCCTATGGACATCGGATCTGAGTTCACCTCAGATCCGATGTCGGCTCCGTATCTCCCTGTCTTTCCCTGCTCTGCTCCTCCATCTTCTTCCCTCTCCTACTCTATATGATGTGCCCCCGCTATTCTATCTGTGTCCCCCGCTCTTCTATCCTCATCTATCCCTATCCTGTCCCCTGTCCTCTCCCTGGGTGTAAAAAAATAAAAAAAAACTCCTCCGGGAGTATACATTACCTGTCACCGCTCCCACGCTGCAGCGCGATCAGGGCTAAAGGACCTGTGATGATGTAAGAGCCCGGTCACATGACCCGGTCAGCTGACCGGGTCATGTGACTCTGACATCATCACAGGTCCTTTAGCCCTGATCGCGCTGCAGCGTGGGAGCGGTGACAGGTAATGTATACTCCCGGAGGAGTTTTTTTTAATTTTTTTACACCAGGGAGAGGACAGGGGACAGGATAGGGATAGATGAGGATAGAAGAGCGGGGGACACAGATAGAATAGCGAGGGCACATCATATAGAGTAGGAGAGGGAAGAAGATGGAGGAGGCAGGAGTAGGGAGAGGCAGGGGACCGCAGGATCCGCACGGATCCTGCAGATCGGATGGCTATTTGCCATCCGATTGCAGGGATCCGTATGGATCCGTGCCTGTCCGTGGGATCCCCCTTCAAAGTCGGATGCCACGGACAGGCACAAAATCGTTATGTGAAACCAGCCTAAGTCTCACAATAGAGCTTGGTCTACAGCTATACTGCTTATTTGTGTTATGCATAGTCTTCTGTGCTGCTTCTGAACAATGTGCTACATAGACACAGGGGAGCAGGAATCCCTCGTTTTTATGTGTATTGTGCATAAAATACTTCAAAGTAGCTCATCTCCACCAAAAAGCTAAAACATTATACATTATTATTGAGGGCCTTAAGAATGTAATTCCTAATGTACACATACACTTGAAAAACTAGAATGTTTTAAAATGCACAATAATTTTTTTTTTCTTCTGCACTGTATAAATGGAATTCTGTAAATGCTTCTTTTAATTAAATTGATCTGCATCTTTTATGGAGAACATTCTGTGCATTTAAATTCTAAAATGGGTTGACCCTTCTCTGAAAACTATTAGGAGTAAGCATTGGTAGTTATAACACAAAGAAAACAATATTACTTAGGGTGCTTTCACACTAGCATTTTTGAACGCAGCAAAACGCATGCGTCATGTGCTCCTATGTTTAACATGGGAACGCATGGTACCTGCGTTTGGCTGCGTTCAGTTGCGGTTGCGTTCGGATGCGCCCTCCGAACGCAACATGTTGCATTTTTTTGTGTGTTTACGGGTGCTTTTTTTTTTTATCAGCAAACGGCCGCAAGCGCACAAAGAATGCATGGAAGTCAATGGATCCGCAGCGTTCTCCCGCTCTGTCATGCGGAGGACACTGCGGATCCATTGACTTCCATTGAAATTTTTCCTCCGGGGAGATCAGCGGTAGGCCCCGGGAGAGCAGCTGGAGCAGCCGCTGATCTCCCGAGGTCGGGTGCCACTAATCTCCCGGCAGTGTTGGCACGGGAGATTTAAAGAAACAGCACATCTGACAGCTGTTCAAGTCTTCTGCGCCGACACCACCTGGAGATTAGAGGTGGCCGCCGGGAGGAGGAGATCTCCGCCTCTGAGACCGCTGATTGGTTGGCCGGGCACCATACTACGTGAACACATGCAGAGAATCTCCACTGCGTTCACATCAGTATGGCAGCGTTTGCACTGCATTTTTGTCTGCATGTCAGATGTATGCAGACACAAACGCTAGTGTGAAAGTAGCCTTACCTTCCCGTGTCCAACACTGGCTTTCCGCTGCTGTCAGTCACTATAATATGTTTACAGCACTATCACGGCAATGAGGCTGCAGTCAATTGGTGAGCATGGGTGGCTCATGCCATCTACATGGGCAAAGCTGCTGACCTCTGTGGCTAGAAGCAGCGCTATTGACGTGACTGCAGCACGACAGCCAATCAAAACAAAAAAGTTAATCAACACTTAAAGGGACACCGTCAGGTCGTTTTTCAGTATGGTACTAATATTACCTTTGTATAGTGCCTGGGCAGAGCTTTTAAAAACATGTAAAATCATTACTGTACTGTGTGGAGTTCTCTAGTTATAAGAATTTTCAGACCCTGTAGGGAGATATATTGCATTAGTCCTCTCCATTATATTCACAGAGGAATAGTCTGGCTGTGTTGAACTCTCTCATTTAATTATGCACTTCTTCTCAGCAGCTCTCTCCTCCCTTTGCTCTCTCTTCTTGTCAGGTTTCAGTTTCAATTAGGAGCTTCCAAGGGAGAGATTACAGACACACATTTGCCTTAGGCTGCCTTCACACTGCATCATTTTTAAATCCGTATGGTTCCTTGAATTTCAAGGACCACACGGACAGGCACAGATCTGTGCCAACGGACGCCACCTGATGCCCACGGACCATTTTTTTTTAACAAATCCATCATCAGTTGCCAGAAATAGAGGTGGGAGGAGCTGTACCTTGCTTCTGAGCTTGCTTAGTACAGCAAAACGGATCCGTTTCAACAGATCCGTATTTTTCACAGATCCGTACGGATCTGCGCTCCATAGACATCCGTTATTTGACACGGACGGATACGGATCCGTGTCAGTGATTTTCAAGGCAGCCCAAAACCGCAACAGTTTCCTATTCTGGGTGCATGAAAAAAAACTGACACAAACGGATCAGTGACAAAACTGACACACACGGATGGCCACTTAGGACCAATCCGTTCCCATAGGGATATATGGGAGGCCAAAACTGATTCGTGGCTATCTGTTTTTAAACGGATAGACACGGATTACAAATTATGCAGTGTGAAGTCAGCCTTACTGCCTTACCTAATCTAGATTTAAAAAAAAATCTACTTTATTTGTTTCTCTAAGCAGGTATCCCTGCTGTGCTGTGAGAGATTCTGTGTATTATTTGACCTCTTATGTTGCTGCAAACACAGAGAGGAGGATACAGCCCCCCCACTGATTTCCTGTGCAGTGATGTGAATATGTGACAGGAATATTCATCCTATGGGGAGTAGACAGCAGAGAACTAAGTGGATCATTCATTGTGATTGACAGATGGAATTGATCTCTTTATTTGAAGGTTACAGAAGATAGGAGGGAAATATAAATAAAAGAAATACATCAATAAAGAGATCTTAGAGCGAGGAATTAGAAAATGATAGCAGTTATATATGGATGTTTGACCTCAGAGATTCTCTTTAATTCCCTGATACACCCACCACTGTCCCTACAACCTCCCTCATTTCTGCAAAAGTCTTTTGATGCACATTTCAAAGATAAGATTCACCAAACAAGGCAAGGCTTTCCTGCTCAATCACCACAACCCTCCATAACCTTCCTCCCCACAGTCATCTCTCCAAATCACACCTTACCACTTGAGCACTTCACCCTATCCAAACTCACCTCCTCCCCAACCTCAGCACCATGCTAATCCAAGCCTTAACCCATCTTTTCAACCTATCTTTAACCTCTGGTAAATTTCCCTTCTGCTTTCAAACATGCCACAATCATGCCTATCCCAAACAATCAATCCCTCAACCCAACCTCTAATACCAGCTATCGCCCCATATCACTGCTCCTGTTTGCTTCCAAACTCCTCAAACAGTTTGTCCATGCTGAACTTTCCTCCCACCTCTCATCTAACTTGACACACTATAATCTTTCTTCCGTCCTTACTATTCCATGAAACTGTCCTGACCAAAATTACTAATGACTTACTGCCAAAGCTTCTTACTTCTAGACCTATCATCCACTTTTGACACTTTCAACACTCCCTCCTACTATAGTTCCTTTCCTCCCTTGGTGTCAAACCTTGCTTTTTTCTAGATCTCATATCTATCCAACTGAGTTTTTTAAGGTTTCCCAGACTACCTCATTATACCTCAGCTTGCTTCCCTCACCTTACTCTTCTCATTCTATAGTTTTGGCCTGGAACAACTTATGTCCCATGTCTCCCAGTACCATCTACATACTGATGACACTCAAATGTACTTGTCTGGCCCAGACATCACCTTCCTACTGTCCAGAATCCCAGAGTGTCTCTCGGCCATAGCCTCCTTTTCCTCTCGAATCCTAAAGCTCAATGTGGACAAAACTGAACTTATCTTTTCACCCATCTCCTACTTGATCTATCACAATAAATTGCCCAATACTTTCCCCAGTATCCGAAGTCTGTTGCCTCGGAGTAACATTTTGTAATGACCGAAGGTCCTAAGAAGATCCAGTTAGTCACAAACTGAGACAGAGGTAGAAATAAACAATGATTGCTTTACTGAAATGGGCATTAGGGAAAGGTTCAGTATGGAATGCAATAGTTTCAAAATTTCCCTTTTAACACTACCTCTATCGATTACATATACACAGCGAATGCCGGAATCAGTTTGCCCACCTCAAGGTTCCCAGATTGTGTGTTACACCAAGATCTGCAACAACTTTAACTAAGCACTACATCATCAATGGGTTAAACTAACTAAAGAAAGGAAGGGTGTAAATCTAATGAAGGTGCTCAATGGGGCACTCCACCGAGTATAATCTTATAACTACTAACAATAGAAATACAAGAAGCGGTCTTATAGGAGCGCTGAGGGATAGAGAGGATAGAAGGAGTTTTTGATGACCAAACCTTTATTATACGTCCCTTATATCGCACACAATGAGTTTCGACAGACAGCGGTCTTCATCAGGTGTATAAGGGATCTATTGCACAAGTGTTACATATATAGAGGACATTGTAATTAGCAGCTCAAATTCTATTGGTCCAATATTCAATGGGAAAAAAATGTAACCCTTCTCTTACTTCTAAAATCTCTATTCTAAAACCATAATCATCCCATGAACCTTTACTCACATATGCTTACATATTTGGCTAATATATATAAAATATATATAAGCAATATATGTAGGGTTGTACACAGGAGCTAGTATATAAGGGTGTGTGCTGTACCTTGTTGCTGCTAGAAGGCTACAGGGTCATTACCGTGCTATGTCCCCTTAAAAATTGTACGATTATATTATTATGGGAGCCCAGCGCAAACTTATACCCTTTTGCCAATGGTCTATTTTTCTCAAAGTAATTAGTCAATTCACTGTACTTGGTTAATCATCAACCGGATGTTTATTAATGTTATTTCATATTCTAAAGATAAAAATATTATTAAAAAATAATAGTTTTTTAAAAATAAAATTATTAAAATTGTAGAAGTTCTTCTGTACAGTGGAGTACTCTTTGTATAGATTTCTATGTTTCTCTATGGCATGTTCCTTGGTTTATATTCTTATGTTGGATTTTATTTCATGGTGTATTGAAATTCTTCTATCCTTATGAGGGGTTCTCTAGGTGATTTCCTTTTCTGTTTTCTTGCGTCTGTCCTTATTTCTTTGTAACCTATACCTGTAATGTTCTGTTAGAATTTTTCTTTCTTATAATTTGCGTCTTCTTCCTGCTGTCAGGGTTTTTTTCTCTCCTCTTTCTAGGTCTCCTTTCATAGCTCTTAGAGCCAAAGTATCTTGTTTTTCTGGTAATGGGGATTTATTTTCTCTTTTCTAATCCCTCCTCCTCTATGTATTTGTCCCTCTACTGTCCTCTTTCTCAGCAGCTTCAGCGTCCTCACGTGCAGTCTGTGTTTGCTCTGC
This sequence comes from Allobates femoralis, assembly GCA_033576535.1. Taxonomy (NCBI): domain Eukaryota; kingdom Metazoa; phylum Chordata; class Amphibia; order Anura; family Aromobatidae; genus Allobates; species Allobates femoralis. The sequence continues at coordinate 640,999,145 of JARQOC010000003.1, forward strand.
TTCTCAGGTGTCCTCTCCTCACAATCTGTCGGAGCTTCTGCTTCCTTACTCCTGAGAGACTAGCAGGAGAGACTAAGACTGCTGAACCACAGACCTTGTGACAGATCTGACACAGGTCCTGAAACTCTGCCTCACCCCACCCAACCAGCACGTCAGTCTGACGAGGAGGGTGACGTCGCTTCTGCGGACAGTTGGGTCTTGTCCTCTGCACTCGACCAAACTCCATTTTGTACACAAGTGTGCACTAGTGTAATGTCTGGGCACTCGTTCTGGTCTATTGCCCAATCTAAGGGTGTTTTTCCCTGGACACACGGCATCCCTGATGCCACCACACTTCGAAAGTTAGGTATCTGCCCCAAGTCAGGGGTTTCCGTGTCCTCGAGCTGGTCATCAACATTTTCTCCTGAGGGTCCCAGGGGTACCGTTGACAATGCATCCGCATTTCCGTTTTCCCACCCAGAGCGAAACTTTATCCGATAATTAAACTTAGCAAGGCGACCCACCGCTCCTCCAACGCTGCCAGTTTTGCATTCTCCAAGTGAGACAGAGGGTTGTTATCAGTCATGATTAACACCTCAGCTCCAGTTAAATACTCGGCAAAGCGTTCTGTCATTGCCCACACCAGGGCCAGTAGCTGTAGGTGAAACAAACTAGTTAGCCGTGTTGCGCTCAGTGTCCTTTAAAGACCTGCTACCATAGGCGATGACTCGCTCCCAACCATCCTGCCCTTGTGCTAGTATCGCCCCCAACCCATGAAGACTCCCGTCAGTGTACAACATGAAAGGGGCATCAAACCGGACATACACCAACAATGGGGCACTTGTTAGGCCGGCTTTCACCTCTTCAAATGCCTTTTGCTGCTTGGGCCCCCATTGGATAGGGCGGTTGCGAGGACCCAGCACCGTCCCTCTTAAAATTTAATTCAAGGGTCCCACTACTTGTGAAAATTTAGGCACAAATTGCCGATAGTGCCCCGCCAACCCCAAGAAAGCCCAAACCTCCCGCAGTGTACGGGGAGGTGGCCACTCCTGTACCGCCAAGACCTTACTGGCCGCGGGTAACAACCCATTGGGGGTCAACACATGGCCTAAATACTCTGCGACTCTGGAACAGTTGACATTTCTTTGGTTTTATTTTCAAGCCATGGCGACTGAGCCATCGAAGCACTTTGGTGCAACTTCTCGAGATGGTCTTCAAATGATGTTCCGAAAATAAAAATGTAAAATATATCAGGACCGATTCGAAACTCAGATCGCCTAAGCAATATTTCATCAGGCGTTGGAAGGTTCTTGAGGCGTTAGTGAGCCCAAGGGCATCCGGTTGAATTCGTAGAACAAATGCTGTCTTAGCCTGATCTTTCTCAGCCATTGATACCTGCCAATAGCCACTCACCAAGTCCAACGTCAAGAAGTATTTGGCCCGTCCTAATGCCGACAAGGACTCTTCAATAAGAGGCAATGGGTATGCGTCTCACACCGTGTGCGCGTTCAATTTTCGATAATCCACACAAAATCGGAGGGTCCCATCCTTCTTCCGTATCAAGACTACAGGGGCCGCCCAGGGCCTTTGGCTTTCTCTCATTACTTGATTGTCGAGTATACTAGCCACCATGCCCTTCACCTCTTGATAAAGAGTCGGGGGAATCTGGCGATAACGTTCTCTGGTGGGAGGGGTGTCCCCCTTGGAGATCTCGTGTTCAATTGTCCGGGAACAACTGAAGTCTTCTCCATGTCACGAAACGGTCTCTTGATGTTCCCACGAGACCTCCAGCTGCTCTAATTGCTAGGAGGTCAGTGTGACGAAATGGACTCCTTTAATATATAACATGATTTCTTATGTAGCCAGACAATTCTTTGTATTTTGTGCTCTACCTTGTGATAAGCAACTCGTTGTTCCTACAAGTCTTCTAGATGCATGGTAGTGTTAACGTGGGAAGTGTAATTATCTCACCTCTTTGTACTGTATTTTATTTCCTACCTTGTGAGGGGTCACTAATTGTTCCTACAAGTCTTGTAGATGACTGGTAGTTTTTAACGTGTGTAATGTCATTATCTCACTCCTTGTCAGAGAAGGTCATGACACACAGAAAACTTAATTATGCTGACCGTCCATTGTATTACTATGTGTATTGCTGATACTATGTTAACTATATGTGGTGCTATGTAATTATCAATCTGTGACTCTCTCTTGCCAGCAATAAAATATGCTAGAGATATTTTATATCTATCTTGAAATCCAGCCAATGAGAGCAAAGTCTAATTCCAACAATCGTGAAGTCCCCCAATATAAGGATATAAGGAGACCTGTTGATTAACCAAGGAGATTTTGTCTAGTGACCTCGGTCTAGGGACTTCGACCCCGACTAGAGGTGCACGGGACTTGATACAGACAGCTATTCTAAGATCTACAGGTCCGATTAGCAGGCCAAAACCCCAGGCCTAGGCACTTCGGTGCCGACCAAGGGGATCAGAACTTGGATTATATTATTACAGGACTTCAGCATCAAATGTTCAAATTCGACTGGGATATCAAAGACTGCATAAGGAAGCAACACAGGTTGGGACAATCCAGTCACCTGGCTACAGACTTTGCTTTGATGGCTTTGGGACATGAACATTCTAAACCCTGGTGAGCCAGCGGAAGGGTGAGACTCTGTTGCCTGTTACATTTTGTGTTTTGCTGGTTATGTGTTATATGCTGTTAACTGTTGGGGATCCAATAAAGTGTTGTTATTGTGGTTCCCTCACCCTTTGTTGTTTGAGTAGTGTTCCATCCACGGTTAAGGAGCTCGGGCGTTCAGTTTGGGATGAGCCTTGGTCCATGCTGTCTTTCGAAAGGCGGCTGGGCCAGCGGACGAGAGGACCCACTGACCCCTGTGTCTCTACAGTCAGTTTCTCACGATCCACTCCCATCTGGTCCATAACCACACAACCATTCCTCGATAGGGGGTTCGGTCCAGCCTTCTTCGATCACATATGTCCAGGTTGACTGTTGATTTGGGCGCAATTCGAACCCTGCCTTGTCAGGCATCTTCCCTGCCGGCACGAACAGTTCAGCCAGGATGGTCCCAGCAGGAATGGTGACAGCCTCATTGAACATGTTGATGCATCTGACTGGCACCCGTCCAGTCTTCACAATCGCCAGCAACCGGGCCACGTGTACCTTGGCAAACGAGGACTTCTCTAGGCCTGACTCGAGTAATACTTCAAGCCTATTCAGTCTCTGCGCAGACCCCACCGGCAGCATTAAGAGTTCCTCCTATCAGGGTGCCAGCAAGATAGTGGTCAACGATGGCACCCGGACCAGGCCCACCCAGTCCCCAGGGAGTACACTCTTCATCAGGTCGCAGTTCAGCACTAGGTGGTGTAACATTCTCTGGGGGTCGGTGATTAGTAGCACGAGTCCAATATCTGTGTCCCTTGCTGGCATAAATCTGATGGTTCAATTCCCACAGAACGTTCATTCCAAGCATCACTTCCATCCCTATTCTAAGGGGAGTGGTCCACCAGCACTATCCCCTTCAGACCCAACTCTTGACCAAACATTTTCAGCCGCATCCACACGAATCCCTTTCACCATCAGTTGGCCATTGTTAGCGGCAGTAAGACATCACTCGGCTGTCTTCGGGAACCAATACTCGACTGAAGGATCTCTCATACACTTCTAAAGGTATTATGGTACATTCGGATCCTGTGTCAACCAAGCACCTCATCTTCCGCCCCTCAAATTTTGTGTCTAGCACTGGACTGCAAGCAAACAAATCTTGTTCATCCCGTTGAGGGCTCTGTGGAGGGTGGGCCGCTGCTGGTTGCCTTCCCACGGCAGCGGCCAGCAGCTTCGTCACTGGTGGCGGAATCTCTGTGATAATATTGTTCTGATGGGAGCGGGCGGGATGGTTCCGCTGGCGACGCCTCCGGCAGACACGTCCAGCATGGCTGCAAGCCCCCGATGTGGATGCTCCACATGTCTCCGGCTTTCGAATTGAACTGAAGTCAACATGCATGTCAGGGAGTCTCCCTGCTGGAGGAGAGTACGTCTCCTTCTGGACCTGGGCCACTTCCAGTCGTAGCTCTCTCAACTCTGTTCTTAGGGCTTGAATCACAGCTGCCAAAACTTCGGTGTCAGTCGCGGTCTCCCGGCTCTTCACCACTTGAACACTTTTTTTTTGCGCAAAAAAACGGATAGACTAAGTACCCTGTATTTGTTATACTATTTTTTATACTGCACTTGCATTTAATACTTTTACTGCAGTGTACTGTTGTTTTTGGTCGCATTTAGCTTTTTGGTCTCCAAATATGTTGGCGGTGTGAACATGTTCTTACAGACTTGTTCTCTGTGTGCAGGACTCATTTGTTTCTAACCACTTGAACACTGTTTACAGTCTTCTGTACCGCAGAAGTTCCCTCATTCCTCTCGCGGGCAACCAGGAATGCCTTCCAGAACGTCAGTTTAGGAGAGGTTCAAATCACCTCCTGCAGCTTATGGAGGAGCCTATTATTCAGCCCAGCGACAAGCTGATCCCAGAGAAGCCGGTCCACCTCCCGGAATGCTCCCATGGCCTAGGGGTCTAGGCGGCACATCTCATTTAATGTCTCTTGCAGGGCAATGGAGTACTGCGTCAGGGAGTTGTGCTTCCTCTGAGGGTGATTAAAGAAGAGGGCCCGGAGCTGCGTCACTTTTGTACGGTTTCACAACTCACTCTCAACAACTCCAGGACCTCTAACGTATTCCACTCTGATTCTGGTCGCACCATTACTGCCCGCCTAGCGTCTCCCTCTAATGGATGCAAGGCTAGCCCTGTCCTTAATTCGGGAGCCAAACTACACATCTGCAACATATTCTGCACCATCTCAGTCCAGTCTTGCAAAGCCATGTTATGCCCATCGTATTTGGGTATGTGCTAGAGTAACTCTCCTACCAGCACACACCCTCTCTGATTCGTTGCGACTGACAGAGGTTCCGCGACCAGCGGGGGGTTGATGGTGCGGCGGGGTCATTTCTTTCCTCACCACCGTCCATGACAAACACTGGATCCTGCCAACTACGTCAAAAATATGTAATGACCAAAGTGAGATCCAGTGAGTCACAAACTGAGACAGGCAGAAATAAACAATGATTGCTTTACTGAAATGGGTATTAGGGAAAGGTTCAGTATGGAATGCAATAGTTTCAAGATTCCCCTTTAAACACTACCTCTATCGATTACACATACAGCGAATGCCGGAATCGGTGTGCCCACCTCAAGGTACCCAGATCCTGAACAACTTTACCTAAGCACTACATCAACAATGGGTTAAACTAACTAAAGAAAGGAAGGGTGTAAATCCAATGAAGGTACTCAATCGGGCACTCCTGAGATGGCACACCAAGTATAATTTTATCATAGCTACTAATAAGGCATAAATTACATCAATGATCATTATATATTTAACATAGGGCTACGGTACCGGTAACCTCAAGTAGAGCTTTACACAGGCCTGTGATTCACGTTGGCTGCAGCGAGTCCCAAAAAGAAAAACCTTTGGCGCAAAAAAAAAAACTATTGCAAAACGACAAAATATTCCGGAGCTTACCAGCCAATGCCAAGTTCATTGTCTGGTACTTAAGTTCTGTAGCCTCGGGGTACAGTCTGTGGCGCACACTTTACCAGGACTTGTCAGGATCCTCTTAATGTGAATGGTGCTGGATAATAAATCTTTATTTATATAGCGCCAACATATTCCGCAGCGCTTTACAATACAGTGGTTAGAGTACAGAAAATATAATACAGTAATTACAGTAGAGAACGAATACAGTACAATAATTGCATACAAAACAATAGGCATAGAATCAATGTAAAAAAGAAAATACAATAAATAAAGCAAGAAATGAAGGTGATAGGGGTTGCACAAGGTACAGGGGCTTATTGCACTAATGGTCCAGGCATCTTGAGGAAATGGGAGATAGAACTAAGCTTACATTAATGGTCATCAGACAATCTGTGTAGACCTTTTTGGTGTGGTGGAGTTTGTAGAAGAGTAATGTCAAGAGAGATAGCCCATTCACTATCTACAGTGCAAAGAACTTCTATTATGGAGTATGATAGGCCGCCTTAAAAAGATGTGTTTTTAGGGATCGTCTGAAGCCATGCAAGTTGTGGATAGTCCTGATTTCTTGGGGTAGAGCATTCCAGAGGATTGGTGCAGCTCGGGAGAAGTCTTGCAGCCGGGAGTGGGAGGATCGGATTAGTGCAGATGTTAGTCGAAGGTAATTTGGAGAACGCAGAGAACAGGTGGGGTGATAGACAGAGATGAGGGAGGAGATGTAGGGGGGTGCTGCACTGTGAAGAGCTTTGTGGGTGAGAACAAGCAATTTGAATTTGATCCTGTAGTGTACGGGTAGCCAGTGCAATGACTAGCACAGAGCAGAGGCATCTGAGTAACGATTGGCCAGATGGGTGATCCTGGCTGCTGCATTGAGGATGGACTGGAGAGGAGAAACTCTAGTGAGGGGGAGGCCACTTAATAGAGAATTGCAGTAGTCAAGGCGGGAATGGATTAGGGCCTTGGTGAGGGTTTTTGTTGTTTCCATGGTGAGAAAGGGGCGGACTCTAGAGATACTCTTCAGGTGTAAGCGACAGGAGCGGACGAGAGATTGTGTGTGGGAGGAGGAGAGATCGGTGTCAAACATAACACCCAGACAGCAAGCCTGCTACCTAAGCGTTATCGTGGTGCCGCAAACTGAGAGAGAGATGACAGATTTAGGGAGGTTAGTGGAGGGTGGGAGCAGAAGGAGTTCAGTTTTGGAAAGGTTTAGTGCCACATCACACCTGGTGACCTCGCCGGAGATGTCGGCGGCGACGGGCGGAACCGCGCACATTTTTGGCGCCCCGCCAGTGTCGCCGTCTCATGTTTACATGTGGCGATGCACCGGCGATCTGACAGGCAGCATCGCCACTGGGGTGCATCAAAACCCCAGCGGCGATGCCTTAACATCGGCTGGCAGATCGCCGTCCTCCATTTACATGGGGCGATGTGTACACATCGCCCCAGAGTGAACGCCTGGTTTCAGAGCAGTGCTCTGAAACCAGATGACCACTCAAATGTGTCGCCCTCGCCCAGTCACATTAGGCGACGCATTGGCAATGTCGGCGGCGATAGGCCACACCCTAGCATGACCTAAAATATCGCCGCCGACATCGCCAGGTGTGACAATACCCTAAGTTTCAAATAGAGAGTGGACATGATGTTGGAAACTGCATCATGGATGGACCTTGTCTCTCCTCTCACAGTCACACATGGTTTTCCTGGCCGCTGATCACTCGCTCTGTTGCAGGGAAGGTCTCCTAAGTCTCTTCTCAGATAATAGCTGCCTGTGATAAGTTTAACTCAGTGTCTGGTCATACTGAACGATGCAGCTGGTTGCTGGAGTTGAGATCATCAGGTTTTCCAACACATTGGTAAACCTGTCAACTCCGATCCGACGATTTATAGTAGCAACTTGCCAGAGTCACACGCAACGAGGTTGCAACGACGTCGCTGGTTCGCCTCCAAACCCGTGACATATCAGCGATGTCATTGACGATGTCGTGCCGTGTAATTGGGCCTTAAAACACGAGTGTTCTCTCTGCTACAGATAAAAGTTTTCCAAGGCAAGCCCCTTCTAACTAGCTCAGGCAGGCAGAACTCACAGGGTCCTAGTGCTCTCCAGATACTATGACATTTCACACTCTCACACATTCGACTCTGCCTTGTCCATCAAACCGCATATCCAAGCTCTCATTGCCTCCAACACAAAAGTATTTCTAGAGTCTGTCCTTTACTCAACTCTCAATCAACGAAAATGCTAATTCATGCAGTCACAACTTCCCGAGTAAACTACTGTATTTTTCGGATTATAAGACGCACTTTTGTTCCCTCAAATATTGGGGGAAAGTGGTGGTGGGGGGGGGTTTATATTCAGAATCTGCTCTGGAGTGGTGTCGAGGGGTGGGGGTGGGGGGCTGGAGGAGGCTGGCTGTGGGCTGCAGCTGCGGCCTGTGGTCATGTGCCCTTGCTCATTATTCTGATATAATATGCACTGCATCCCGCTGTCCACCACCGCAGTGCTGAACCCGGCGATGTGGTCAAATTTTGAAATAATGTATATTTCACATTTTCGGTTAGTACAATAAACCTCATTTCAATCCTGAAATATTACTGTGTCCATCAATTATTACATATATCACACTGAAATAGCTGTTGCAAAAACCCAATTTTAAACAAAAAAAAAATGAGTAAGATTAAGAGGGGTGCCCAAACTTTTTCATATGACTGTACCACCAATCTCGCAGTCCCAATACAACTGAAGCCCTATGATACGCCATTAAATTAGGCATACCCATTCCCCCTAGGTCGTAGGGATTGTAAGCTCTTGAGCAGGGTCACCTTTATTTTTTGTTTTATCTATTGTATTTTTTACGTTGATTTTATGCTTATTGTATTGTTTCCTATTATTGTACTGTTTTCTTTCTCTACTGGAATTAATGTATTGTGTATTCTCTTACTGCATTATACTATGTATTTTCATCTATTACCCACTGTATTGTAAAGCGCTGCGGAATATGTTGGCGCTATATAAATAAAGATTTTATTTATTTTATTATTTTATTTAGGGATAATATAGAAGGGACTTGGCCACACTTGGTGTTTTATTTGCCCATATATATCGATTGGCTAAGTGTTGGAGAGACGTAATAATTCTATTAGGTAATTTTGTTGGGAGGCATTGAAAAAATATTTTAGGGAGTATTTTCATTTTAAATAAATTAATTCTGGCTATCCTAGATGTATTGAGCAAGTGAAGATTGTCTAACTCTGTTTTGGCGTGTTTTATCAGTTCAGAGTAGCTTTTCTCTACAATATACTGAGATTGCGTGAGTGTAATGCCCAGGTACAGAATACCTTGCTCCTTCCACTGAAAGGAAAATTTATTTTCCAGTGAGAGTCGAGTTGTAGATGGAACCACTATTGGAAACACCAATGATTTAGATGCATTTAACTTATAATAAGACACTTTAGAAAAGACCTCTAGTTCAATCATGATAGTTAAAAATGACCGCTCCAGGTCTACACATGATATAATGACATCATCTGCATAGAGGTCTATCTTGTGAGCAGTCAGTCCCATCATCAGACCTGAATCCTTAGAATTGGCTTGGATTGTCTCCACTAACGGCTCCATGCACAAGGCGAATATGATGGGGGATAAAGGGCAGCCCTGGCGCGTCCCATTTGTTATAAAAAAAAGTGTGATAGAAACCCGGAGGCCAGAACTTTAGCACACGGAGTAGAATACATGGCAGAGATTGCAGAAAAAATAGGGCCCTCCAGACCAAACTTAGTTTGGACACTCTGTAAATATCCCCAGTGCACCCTGTTAAAGGCTTTTTCAGCGTCCAGTGACAGGAATGCACTGAGGAACTAGATAATTCTGCTACTTTAATTAGATTCAACATTCAACACGTGCTATCTTTGGTTTCCCGACCCGCCACAAAGCCAACCTGGTCTGGAGAGATAAGAGAAGGAATTATAGAATGCAAGCGGGAAGCTAACATTTTTGTAAATATTTTCACATCACAATTCAGCAGCACAATGGGTCTAAAAGTTCCAGGACTATTAGGAGGTTTTCCTGATTTTGGAAGTGTAGTAATCGTGGCCTCCAAATTAGGGGAAGATACTGTACCTGTCTCCCGCCAAACTGTAAATCGGTGTAAAAGATCGGGGGTCAGGATTTGCTGGAAATGATAATACTCGTTGGAAAATCTGTCCCGGACCAGGTGCGGTGTGAAGTTTACTACCTTTAATAGTCATCTGGACTTGGTGACCTCAATACCCATTATTATTATTATTATTATTATTATTGTTTCCTCGTGTCACTGAAGGGCTCTTCTCATTCTTTTATGGAAGAATTTTATTCGGAAAGAGCTGCATATACATTGTGTTGTGGGCTCCAAATACATGATTTGTACTTTTTGACCTGTTTTTAACTTTTGTGTGCTTGTCTTTTTGGATATCCTAATAAAATATAAATGTTCATTTTTTTCATAAAAATATCGTCAGTATTTTCTTGATCCCAGTCAAACATACACGCTTCTTTCCCCCTTTTTTTTCCTACGCACATATACAGTGTGTGACTGGTGAATCACGTCCTAGTGCCACCCAAAAAAACATTCTTTGTTTGATAACAAGTTTTCTCTCAACTTAAATCGTATATGATAAATCTCTTCCGAGACTGACTGAGATGACAAGGTCTTATTTAGCGAGTCCAACTGAAAAAGACGGGCTATGAGATCATTCCTATATTGCTCCTTTTTGCACTTCAATATTGAGGCTTGTTGTAGAAGTCCCCTTATGACCACTTTATGCGCAGACCATAGTATTTCATCCGAAATCCCCATGTTATCATTTGTTTGAAAATATTGCTCTAGTTCAGTGGAGACTCTAGTGACCACCTTCTCGTTCAGCAAAAGAGACGGGTTTAGACGCCACTTAAAGGCCGGATTTGCATGGTGCGTAAGGGCAAGCTGTATTGATATTGGAACATGGACAGACCATGTAATTAAACTTATACTCACAGTAATACATCTGGTGACAGCTTTACTATCCACGAGGAAATTATCTATTCTACTGTATGTCCAGTGCCGGAAGGAGTAGAAAGTATAATCTTTTTCGCTTGCATGGGAATATCTCCAGAAATCATGCAGATGATGGGCTAACCCTTTCAACTCCCTCCGGGACCGGCTTCCCCCTTGTTAACAGTCCATTTATCTGTCCATAGGTAGATTAAAATCCCCACTAAATATCTTATCTCCTTGTGCCATCTCAGATACTTTGTGAAACACTTTTCTTAAGAAAGAATGTTGTGAGTCATTTGGGGCATATAAGACAGTGAAGGTGTGGAACTCTCCATTCAACGTGCATATTAATAACAGAATTCTGCATGCAAGGTCCACAAACTGTATTCAAAAGCTAAATTATTTTTGTACATAATGCATACCCCCGCTTTTTTGTTAGGGTTATTAGTGAAGAATATGTGGGGGAATTGTGGGTGATGTATCCTATATTTATCTTCTTCCAGTAAATGAGTCTCCTGTAGACAGATAATGTCCGCACATGATTTCTTCACTTCTTTCCATAATATGGATCTTTTGTAAGGGACGTTTAATCCCTTGACATTCAGAGATAGAATCTGCACACTCACAGTTGCATGTAAGACTGCGTTCACACCACGTTTTTATGTGCTGCAGGGGAAGGAAGAATCCTGCTTCCTCCCCTTTGCCACATCTGTGCACGCCCCTAAAGATTTCACAGTGTATTATTATACACTGTGAAATCTAAATTCAATAAAGCCAGAGGTTTTTAAAATAGTAAACATGGGGGGACGCGTCAGGATTCAGGTTAAATGTGGCAAAGTGCGAGATCTTGCCGTTGACAAAAGAAGCCAAGGAACGTTTAAATGTGACCACACAAGGAGACAATGGGTCCTTCCAGGGGATACCAATAGCGAGGGGATCGATCAAGTATTTGGGCATACACCTAGCACATAATACGGCTGACATGTACAGACTCAATTTTCACCCGATCATTCTTAAAATAGAGGGCGAGCTTACTAGATGGCGAGACCTACCACTATCTCTACTGGGAAGGGCACATTTGATCAAAATGGTAAGCTATTCCCGACTCCTGTACCAGATGCAAACCATGCCGCTTTTGCTCAGACACGTGGATGTTAATAAGATTAATAGAGCCTTTACCACGTTTTTGTGGAGGGGAAAGAGATCAAGGATCAGTCTACGCACCTTGATGTTCCCCAAGGAGGCAGGGGGCTTATCATTCCCAAATGTAAGAGGATACAATTTAGCCTGTGTAATGAGGCACATACTGGATTGGATAAGGGGTACGAGTATCCATTCTGACTACTCACTCGAGTCCGAATGGTGTGCTCCTTGGGACCTAGCGGCAGTCTTACATGCCTCGGGAACAGCATTAGACACAAAAATAAAGAACTCCGTGCTGTTCAGAGACACGAGAGCGGCATGGAAAGCGATTAGATGTAGATTAGGAATGTCATGGAAAATCTCTAAGTACTTGCCATTATGGGGACATCCGGACTTCAAACAGGGCAGGGAGAACGCTCTATTTACTGAATGGAAGTTGGCGGGGATAAAGACACTACAAGACGTATTACATAAGGGGGACGCGAGGTGGATGACGGCTATTGAGGTCTATGATAAGTGGAGCCTTCCCCGACACATGCTCTACAATATGCTCAGGTGCATGGACACTTACTATCACACCTCCGAGACGTACAAAAGGAATGCCAACAGACGCTACTTGACAACTTGGTGACGGGCTCAATAACGGGGTCGACAATATCCTCTATACATTCTATGCTGAGATCAGTGCCGGGACAAGGCATTTTGGTGCCCTAGGCAGGTAAGGCAAACGGCGCCCCCCCCCGTGGCCACGCATTGGGCAATAAAGTCCACTTTTTTCTATTTTTTGTGCTGTTTTTCCTTTTTTTACACTCTCTCTATTATATATTACACACACACTTGAGACTGCTGTGGGCTGAATACACAATAGCTGTATCAGTCACGGTTCTGACGATTCTTGGTGCCAGCACCAATCTGTCCACGGTGTTTCTGGAGAGCTGCAGCTTGCAGATTGCTTCAGGGTGCCCCATTCCTGATCACCAGCGCTCCGGCATTCAGCCTGCTGAGCACTCAAACAACCCAGTCCACACTTCCAGTTAGCGGTTCATCACTTCCGGTTAGCGTTATAGAAATGAAGTTGCAACATCGTAGGATCAACGGTGTTTATTCCCTCTTCGTGTGGTCTTACATGCGGGTGGGAGGACGGGGGGGTTCTCAAAGGCGATGGCCGTTTCACACCGCAAGTGGCGCTTCAACAGGCATATAGTCCACCATATGCCTGTTGACTATATGCCTGTTGAAGCGCCACCCCACAAAGAGTGAATAAACACCGCTGATTGTGTGTTGCAACTTCTTTTCTATAACGCTAAACACAATAGCTGTATATACAATAGAGAATACAGAATAGAGACAGCTGCTACCTGTATACACAATAGAGATGGCGGCGGACCGTATACACAATGGAGACTGCTGCTGGCTATACATACAATAGAGAATACACAATAGAAACTGCTGCTGGCCATACACAATAGAGAATACACAATAGAGACTACTGCTGGCCGTACGCAATAGAGAATACACAATAGAGACTACTGCTGGCCGTACGCAATAGAGATGGCTGCCAGCCATATAGACAACATCCCAACAGCTTCCCTCCATTCCGACAGCCTCCCTCCATCCTGACGGCCTCCCTCCTTCTTTCCTCCATCCTGACAGCCTCCTTCCATCCCGACAGCCTCCCTCCATACTTCCGCCATCCCAACAGCGATCCTCCATCCTGACAGCCTCCCTCTATCCCAATAGCCTATTCCATCCTGACAGCCTCTCTCCATCCTTCCTCAATACCAACAGCCTCCCTCCATCCTGACTGCATCCCTCCATCCTGACAGCCTCCCTGTCTCCCCACAGCCTCCCTGTCTCCCCACAGTCTCCCTGTCTCCCCCTCAGCCTCCCTGTCTCCCCCACAGTCTCCCTGTCTCCCCCACAGCCTCCCTGTCTCCCCCACAGCCTCCCTGTCTCCCCACAGTCTCCCTGTCTCCCCCTCAGCCTCCCTGTCTCCCCCTCAGCCTCCCTGTCTCCCCCACAGTCTCCCTGTCTCCCCCACAGCCTCCCTGTCTCCCCACAGTCTCCCCCTCAGCCTCCCTGTCTCCCCCACAGCCTTCCTGTCTCCCCCACAGTCTCCCTGTCTCCCCCACAGCCTCCCTGTCTCCCCCACAGCCTCCCTGTCTCCCCACAGTCTCCCTGTCTCCCCTCAGCCTCCCTGTCTCCCCCACAGCCTCCCTGTCTCCCCCACAGTCTCCCTGTCTCCCCCACAGCCTCCCTGTCTCCCCACAGTCTCCCCCTCAGCCTGCCTGTCTCCCCCACAGCCTCCCTGTCTCCCCCACAGCCTCCCTGTCTCCCCCACAGCCTCCCTGTCTCCCCCACAGTCTCCCCCTCAGCCTCCCTGTCTCCCCCACAGCCTCCCTGTCTCCCCACAGTCTCCCCCTCAGCCTCCCTGTCTCCCCCACAGTCTCCCCCTCAGCCTCCCTGTCTCCCCCACAGCCTCCCTGTCTCCCCACAGTCTCCCCCTCAGCCTCCCAGTCTCCCCCTCAGCCTCCCTGTCGCCCCCCACAGCCCCCCTGTCTCCCCCACAGCCCCCCTGTCTCCCCCACAGCCTCCAGTATAACTTACCATTGTGGGGAGCTGTGGATGCGGAGCAGGGGTGCCGGAGCCCGGAGGGCACATCTGCAGGACGCTGCCTGCGAGGAGTAGCTGCGGGCCTGCGGCAGCTAGCGGTGGGCGCTGCCATGTTCTTTGAGGCCGGCGCCCACTAACAGTACAGCCGGTCGGTGGAATCTGAGACTTCAACAAAATGGCCGTGGCTAATTGTAGACCGCGGCCATTGTGTAGAGGTCTCAACCTCTATTGACCGGCTGTACTGTTAGTGGGCGCCAGCCACAAAGAACATGGCGGCGCCCACCGCACCCTGCCGCAGCTTCTCCCCGCAACTCCAGGGCCGGGCGGCGGTGACCGGACTCCGGTCAGGCGAGAATGTGCCCTGCAGAAGATGGCGCCCTAGGCGACCGCCTAGGTTCGCCTAGCTGTCGTCCCGGCCCTGGCTGAAATACTCGCTGATCCCGACGGGCCCCATGCAATTGTTCAAGGGTTGGGCAGTGAGGTTGCAAAATGATGAGGTGGGGGAAGTTATTATATCAGGATGGAATGCCCTTCGCAAACATATCTGTAACGAACGTTGGAGGGATACTCAATTTAGAATAATTCACAGGGCTATAGTGGGTTTTAATATCCCCCCTACACAGGCCAACATTTCCAGGACGATGGCATGCCCCAATTGTGACAAGGTGAATACGGACATGTATCACGGACTGTGGGAGTGTGAGAAAGTTCAAGAACAATGGAAGAGAGTGCAAGCATGGGTTAAGGAAGTGCTGAACGTTCATTTGCCGCTTAGAGGGGAAACTTGGGTCTTTCATAGGCTCAATGTGACCATAGAAGGGAAAGAGAGGATGAGCTTCTTACATACGATACTGATCGTATACAAGAGACTCCTGCTGAGATGTTGGTTGGAGTCCACAGTACCTGGAATACATAGTCTAGAGCGGGAATTGAGAGGTACATTGCTATTAGAAAAAACAGAGGCAGAAACAGATAAAGAAAGGAAGACACAACCCTTTTTTACGAAATGGAGGGATTTCATCCTTTATCACCTCACTAGGGAAGACATTGACCGACTGGTCGCACCCTTTCGTAATACCACCTGGTATTGCTTGTCAGACCTTCAGGGCTCGCTGGGAGATCTACGTGTAGGAGGAGCGAGTGGTTGAAGGGGACAAATGCCATAACTGGGAATACTGACAAACGATTGATTATGGGATTGTTAAGGAGGGGCTGCTGCTGCAAGGTTGTGTTAGGGGAAAGGGGGGTGGAGGGAGGGCTATATGGGAGGGGGTGGAAGGGGTTGATGGTGAATTGTTTATTACAATATTATTGCCCGTCTGTTTTCAAAATGTAATTCAATAAAAATGTTTTTGAAAAAAAAAAAAAAATAGTAAACATGGATACTTACCCTCCGGCGGATGGATGGCGGGTGTACAGGAGCCAGGACCGGTGAGCAGCCGCAGATTCCGAGTGGAAAAAGACCTGTGGTGATGTCAGAGGGCGTTCCGGGTGCTGTTTGGCCGCTCGCGGTCATGTGATACATATCATATGACCGTAACGCCCTCTGACATCACCACAGGTCCTAGCAGGACCATCCCAGCGGCGGCTCCTGGCTACCGGACACCGGAACACCCGTCGGAGAGGTAAGTATTTAATTCTTTATTATTTTTAATACATTTGTCTTTATTTAACTTTGATTTTGCAGTGTATATTAATACACTGCAAAATCAAATTGGCGGTCACAGGTGTAGAGAACAGATTGGAATGCCTATAAAACAAAATAGTAACATAAAAAAATAAAAACAGAAACATTTTTTAAACAAAAAACCATAAAGCCAGACGGAGCAGATGGTGAGTCGCCTGATTAGTCTGTGGTCTGAGACGGTACAAAGTCTTGTAGGGGTAGAAAAAAAGATCTTCTCCCGGTTCAAGGAATAGGGAGTCACAAAGTGAAAGGGAAAAAGGCCCTTTAGTAAGTTCCCGCCTCCAGGCCAGGTCTCATCCTCTGTCTCATGTTTGGATTCAGTCTTGGGCAATTTTCTTCCCTGTGGGTTGTTGACGGGGAGCAAAGAATATTTTCCAGCCAGTTTATCCTCTGCCTGTTTTGGGGAATAGCAAACCACCATGTGCCTCTCATAAGAAGTCACCTGCTTAACCCAAGAGGAAGTACGGTATCGTCTAAAAATCACTAAAATTGACAAATCCCCGGGCCCGGATGGGATACACCCCAGAGTGCTGCAGGAATTAAGTACTGTCATAGATAGACCATTATTTTTAATATTTAAAGATTCCATAATAACAGGGTCTGTACTACAGGACTGGCGTATAGCAAATGTGGTGCCAATATTCAAAAAGGGGACAAAAACTGAACTTGGAAATTATAGGCCAGTAAGCTTAACCTCTACTGTGGGTAAAATCCTAGAGGGTTTTCTAAGAGATGCTATACTGGAGTATCTGAAGAAAAACAACCTCATGACCCATTATCAACATGGTTTTACAAGGGACCGTTCCTGTCAAACTAATCTGATAAGCTTCTATGAAGAAGTAAGTTCTGGACTGGACCAAAGAAATGCAGTGGATGTGGTGTTATATGGACTTTTCAAAAGCTTTTGATACGGTGCCACACAAAAGGTTGATACATAAAATGAGGGCAATGGGGATAGGTGAAAATATGTGTAAGTGGGTTAAGAACTGGCTTAGTGATAGGAAACAAAGGGTGGTTATTAATGGAACACTCTCAGAATGGGTCACAGTTAACAGTGGGGTACCACAGGGGTCAGTGTTGGGCCCGCTTCTATTTAATATATTTATTAATGACCTTGTAGGGGGCATACAGAGTAGAATCTCAATATTTGCAGATGACACTAAACTCTGCAGGGTAATCAATACAGAGGAGGACAATTTTATATTACAGGAGGATTTATGTAAACTAGAAGCTTCGGCTGCTATATGGCAAATGAGCTTTAATGGGGATAAATGTAAAGTCATGCACTTGGGCAGAGGAAACAAAAGGTATAATTATGTGCTTAATTGTAAAACACTGGGCAAAACTGTCACTGAAAAAGACCTGGGTGTATGGGTAGATGACAAACTCACATTTAGTGGCCAGTGTCAGGCAGCTGCTGCAAAGGCAAATAAAATAATGGGATGCATTAAAAGAGGCATAGATGCTCATGAGAACATAATTTTACCTCTATACAAGTCACTAGTGCGACCACACTTAGAATACTGTGTACAATTCTGGTCTCCGGTGTATAAGAAAGATATAGCTGAACTACAGCGGGTCCAGAGAAGAGCGACAAAAGTCATTAGAGGACTAAGGGGTCTGCAATACCAAGACAGGTTATTAAACTTGGGGTTATTTAGCTTGGAAAAACGAAGGCTTAGGGGTGATTTTATAATATTGTATGAATATATGAGGGGACAGTACAGAGAACTTTCTAATGATCTCTTTACTCTTAGGCCTGAGACTGGGACAAGGGGGCATCCTCTACGTGTGGAGGAAAGAAGGTTTAATCATAATCACAGACGCAGATTCTTTACTGTAAGAGCAGTGAGACTATGGAACTCTCTGCCACATGATGTTGTAATGAGTGAGTCACTACTAACATTTAAGAAGGGCCTGGATGCCTTTCTTGAAAACTATAATATTACCAGTTATATATACTAGATTCTTTGATAGGGCGATGATCCAGGGAACTAGTCTGATTGCCATATCTGGAGTCAGGAAGGAATTTTTTCCCCACTGTGGAGCTTAGTGTTGCCACATGTTAGGCTATGGGTTGAACTAGATGGACTTAAAGTCTTCCTTCAACCTTAAAAAAAAACAAAAAAAAAAAACAAACTATGTTACTATGTAGAAGTCAGTTTGACAGGGTTAAATCCCCATTTGTATAGGACATTAGCATCCTTCAATGCTTTGCAGACATGTGCGTACTCCCTTCTTGTAGCTAGCTAGCAGCTGATAAGTCAGGAAACACTTGGAGGTTTTGACACTCTGCAGATAGATCAGGAGACTATCTTATCTGCTGCATAAAGACCTCCTTGGTGGTAAAAAAGTGAATATGGGCTAAAGTGTCCCTTGGTAGGGCTGGATCAACATGCCTAGGCTTGGGTGTTCTGTGAATCCTATCAATCTGCAAGTCCCTTGGAGTCAGTGTAGGAAGAAGAGCTTGAAGAAACATATGCATAAACGTAGGCAAGTCTCTATCTGCAATATCCTCGTATCCCTCTTATGCGGATGTTATTTCTCCTTGATCTGTCTTCCAGATCATACATCTTATCCTGCACAAGGGCCAGGTCTTCTTTAAGGGCCTCATTTTCATCCACCAAAAAGTTTATGGTATTGGCATATTCAGGCATTTTACTTTCAACATGTGGAGTTCTTTCCCCCAAAAAGGATATCTCAACTTAAATCTTTTAGCATAGCTTGCATGTCCTCCTTTAGTGAGGAAAGTATTGAGGCCAAAAAATGCTGAATAACCCCTCTAGTTATTGGGGTTGAACTGCGGCGCTGTCCTGAGCCACCCGCCCCTCCCCGGATCCCCTTGAGGAGAGAGAGGACCCTGAGGGAGAAGCCGCCGCCATTTATCCCTTGGGGAAGATGTCCGGGAGCCGCGGCGGGGATCCACGTTTTTGAGCTCTTCCGTGGGTCATGTGCCCAGGATCTTCTGGGAGCTGCCGGCAGTCACAGAGAGGAGGCGAGATGGCCGGGAGAGCTAAGATGTGCCGATTTCGCTCCGATGCAGCGGGAGCTCACAGACTAAGCGGCCGCCACGGTCTGCATGTAGGCAACGTTCCCCGATCCTAAAGTATTTTTGATGATCGATGTAGATTGTGACAGGGTAGCATCTTTTAAAACTATTATTGCCATGTAGCAAGATGGAAATAAGGGTTTAAGCGTTGATCTTAGGCTCTCCATCTTGAACCATTTTACTTTTATATAATGGTATAGAGACTTTAGGTTGATTATAGTTCTGAGGGAACCGTCTTTTTTTTGTCAGGAACATATTCCTATCAAAACTCCGGCACCCCGACTAGAACTCCCTTGTTTTTTTCTAAAAGTAGTACTTCCATCTCTAACACACACCAGTTGTTTCAGGCTATCTGAAATTTCATCACCTGATGAGGGGAGGAGGAAACACCTACTTTAAGGCCTTTGGATAGTCTGTTTACTATCCACTTAGAGGATGGAAGTGAAGCCCTCCAATGAAGAAAGAAAAAAAAGTTTTAATCTCCGCAGACTGGTGAGCATTGCTGTTTTGGTATTTTACTATATGGGGGTTTATTAAACAAGACATTTTTGCTCTCTTACACTTCCCCAGGGGAGCCCCCCCTCCCCCTGCTTTGTCCAGCTTCTTCTTCCTCCTTTATTCCTTGTGTCTCAAAAGGATCTAGCAAAAGAAGGAAGAGGGAAAGTTCTTTTCTTAAGGTACCTTTACACGGCACATCATCATGCCCGACATCGCTCAAAAGTGACGTGTACAACGATGTTGAAACAACATTGTTAGTGCGTTGATGCGTGTAACCCAGTGTTTCCCAACTCCAGTCCTCAAGGCACACCAACAGGTCATGTTTTCAGGATTTCCTTATCATTAGACAGATGATGGAATTATTCCCTGTGCAAGTGATTAAACTAACACCTGTGCAATCCTAAGGAAATCCTGAAAACATGACCTGTTGGTGTGCCTTGAGGACTGGAGTTGGGAAACACTGGTGTAACCGAACGATGCAACTATGATAATTAGTCAACTTGGCGTTGCCAGGTTCATGAACATATTCTAAAACTGGACGATGTCGTTCAAGCGATCTGGTAGCATCGTTCTGTGTGACACTGCGATAACGATGTCATGGATGACTTCGCCCATTCACAGCAATGAGCAGGGATCGTTCTCGGGGTTGGCGAACGATCCCTGCTCACAACATCGTTGGTGAGTTCTCCACGATATCTAGACGTGTGACATCTCACCAGCAATGTAGAAATGATGTAAAAAAAAGACCGCGCGCCCACGAGATCTTAACAGACATCGTTCCTACGTCGTGGTGTATAAAGGTACCTTTATCCACCACTTTCTCCAGAACTTCATCCAGGGCCAAACAAAATAAATATTCTCTTTGCTATGGAACAGAACAGCTGGACAGGGCACAGGCATGTTCAGCAAATTACACTATCTACTGAAGCATCTGCCAAGAATCCTGCTGCTTTTTGTAAGCAGGGAGAGCATTATAAAACTTCCCTGGAACATTAATACTTAATTTGGGAAGCTAAATCTTGGAGCCATTTAACCATGAACCTTGCAGTATAGGTGGATGGCTGCGATACAGGGTTTAAAGGGCCATGCCCCATTAAGGAAAGTGTCAGCTTTTTTTATCCAAGGAGTATTTAGCGATCCGGAGTCCTCGAAGGGAAGAGCAACATCTTTTGAAAGTTTGGCTATGGCAGAATCTATTTTTGGAGGCCTTTCCCAGGTTTCGCAGAGGTCCTCCCTTGGACTGCCACTTTAAAAATTTTTTTTACTCCTTTGTGATTAGGGCCAGCAAGTTCATATGTACTGGAAATACTCTGCTTCAGTTCCTTAAGGTTACTGAACATAGCATCTTGCATTGATCACTGCTCCCTAGGGATTTCTGCCCCCATAAAAGGTTGATGACTTTCAATAATAGCCTGCTGTTTTTTTTTACAGGGAGATATGGATGGCCGTACTTCCTATCAGAGGAGTTTGAATTTGACCCTTCTGAGACCATTAATTCCCATATCGCTTCTTCCGAATGAACGCCTTAATGCAGCTGCTTACTTGTGGAGGACGAGGGAGCTCCTTCATCGTGGCCTTGACCTCCTCTTTGATCAGGGTTCTGATTTCCTGGAATATTGAAGGGGGATTCTTCAGACTGTCCTTTCAATAAAAATACAAGGTTTCTTTTCGTAGTCTTTAGGCAACGTTTTCCTACACAGGGCACACTTATTTTTAGATTTTGAGACCGCCTTCCTGGCCTACAATATTAACAATAATAAAATCTTCAGAATGATTAACACCTTAGTGATGGCCCACTGTATATATACGGCGGCATTTCAGGGTCCTTATTCTGTTCTGACGTGAAAATAAGTCAGAACAGAAAATGCCCTGTAACGCCCGCCAGTGGGCAAAAATCTCCAGGGTTTCAGCTACCGGGGGTAGCTGAGACCCTGCAGATTATGAATCGGGCTGATTTTTACCGGTACCCGCCATGTGATCACGGTTATACACCGTTTACCGGTGTATAACCACAAACACTAAATCGCCGGTAAAATAATGATTTCTCTGTCATGCCACAGGATCACACCATCATGGGATCACAATTGATCCCTGTGTGAACAAAGGATCCTGACCTGCCATGACCTCACTGAGGTCATGAACTGTCAGTCTGTTAGCAGACAGAGCAGTCTCTGCATAGACTGACAGCTCATGATCTCAGTGAGGTCATGTCAGGTCAGGATCCTTGGTTCACAAAGGGTCAATTGTGATCCCATGATGGGATCACAATTGACACTTTGTGAACCAATATAAAATAGGAAGGGGGAACAAGAGGCGCAATAGTGCCCTATCACTCAGACACTAAGAGATAAGAGGTATATTGTCAAAACCACTCACCTATTCCAGTTGTGATGACCCACAACTGGCTTGAAGGCATATAATCAATACCGGCTGCTGCAGGACCTCCACCAACCACTCGCACGTGGGAAGACTCTCAGGAAGCTGGGAAAAGGTGTGTGACAGTCCGCGCCACCGGGTATAAAAAAAAAGCTTTTTTTTGATACCCGGTGGCGCGGACTGTCACACACCTTTTCCCAACTTTGTGAACCAAGGATCATGACCTGCCATCACCCTACTAAGGTCATGACCTGTCATTCTCCTGGAAGAATGCCAGCTTTTATAGCATATGGAGGACGCCCCCATATGCTGTAAAAGACTGGAAATCATCGAGCGACCTCCCCACTGGACTACGTCGGATGCCAAAGAATAATAAAGATGGGGTCTAAATAGGGTCTGTGTTTTTTTTTCTAATAAAAATATTTTTCTCTGTCTTGTGTCTTCTTTACAATTTCCTAGGGATTCCTAATGGCCCGGTCTAATATTGGCCACACATTAAGAATCTCGGGCTTAGTGCCAGCTGCGAAAAAGCTGGCAGTAACCCCTTATTACCCAGTCTGCCACCACTACACGGCAGCTGGAAGAGCTGGATACAGTGGCAGAAAATGGCACTTCAAAGAATGTGCCATTTTCTGTGGTGGCTGCGGACTGCAATTCGCAGCTGGGGGGCCCAGAAAGCTTGGGCCTCCCTACGCTGAGGATTTCAGCCCCCATATGCCTTGTTGTACCTGGCTGGCCCAAAAACATGAAGCCCACGCTGTTTTCTTTTAATTATTTCATGAAATAATTTTTTAAAAAAAGGACTTCCCTATATTTTTGGTTTCCAGCCAGGTAAAACTAGGCAGAAGGGGTTGGTGGCAGCCCGTAGCTGCCTGCTGTACATGGCTGAACCAAAAATATGGCAAAGCCCCACGTCGTTTTTTTTTTTTTTTTACATTTAATAAAGAGATACTAAAAAAAAATGCAGGAGAGGAGACGACCAGGATACAGTGTCTCCGGATCTTGTGCACATGCTCTAAAAGTGAGAAATTATGTGAAAAAAAGGAAATGTTTAATATGACGTTATCAAATTCTGTGACGTAGCTGTAGGTTCCAAATGCTCACCATACCCCTAGATATAATCCTTGAGGTGTCTAGTTTCCAAAATGGGGTCAACTTGTGCGGGAGCTTCAATGTTTAGGCACCCAGAGGCTCTTCATACGAGACATGGTGTCCGCTAACTATTGGAGCTAATTTTCCATTCAAATTGTTAGCAGACACCATGTCGCATATGGAGAGTCCCTGTGTGCCTAAACATTGGAGCTCCCCCACAAGTGACCCCATTTTGGAAACTAGACCCCACAAGGAACATATCTAGATGCATAGTGAGCACTTTCAACCCCCAGGTGCTTCACAAATTAGTCCGTAAAAAGGAAAAAAAGATTTTTGTGAAAAGTACTTTTTCATTTTTACGGCTCAGTTTGTGAAGCACCTGGGGTTCAAAGTGCTCACTATACATCTAGATAAGTTCCTTGAGGCGTCTAGTTTACAAAATGGGGTCACTTGTGGGGGAGCCCCAATGTTTAGGCACATAGGGGCTCTCCATACTTGACATGGTGTCCACTAACCATTGGAATTGTAAGTGGATATCATGTCGTGTATGGCGAGCCCCTGTGTGCCTAAACATTGAAGCTCCCGCACAAGTGACATCATTTTGGAAACTAGACACCCCAAGGAACTTATTTAGATGCATAGTGAGCACTTTGAAACCCCAGGTGCTTCACAAATTGATCCGTAAAAATGAAAAAGTACTTTTTTTTTCACAAAAATGTTATTTTTTTCCATTTAACAGACTAATTTATGAAGCATCTGGGGGTTGAAAGTGCTCACTATGCATCTAGATAAGTTCCTTGGGGGGTAAACTAGTTTCCAAAATGGGGTCACTTGTGGGGGAGCTTCAATGTTTAGGCACACAGGGGCTCTCCTTACACAACATGGTGTCCGCTAACCAGGGCCGTATTTGCCATTAGGCAATCGTAGGCACGTGCCTAGGGCGGCGCTATTCATAGGGGGCGGCGTCTCAGCGTCTTTTCATTTTTTTTTCCTGCCTGTGTTGGCCGGGTCGTAAGCCCCTCCCCCTCATACACCCCCGCCCCCCGATCATCATCAGGCCTGCTCATGCCTGTGTTGGCCGGGTCGTAAGCCCCGCCCCCTCATACACCCCCCGGCCCCACCCCTCCCTCGTCGTCATCAGGCCTGCTCATTGGCCCGTGCTCTTGCCCTCCGGAACTGCACGGCGCAGGAAGAAGTGAGAGCCGACGAAGAGGATTAGAGGAGCGACGTGCTGGAGCATGGAGGATGAGGAGAAGCAGCTCCAACCTCCGGGTAAAAAGGTGACAGACCTCCTGCTGTGCCTGTACTGTGCACAGTCCAGGCAGAGAGAAGGAGGGAGTGGGGGAGGGGCTGCCTGGGGACAGCTGCTGGGAGCAGGGGAAGCTGGATATGTAGCCCCTTCCTGCAGCAGAAAGAAGTGTATGTGTGAGGTATCTGTAAAATGTGTGTGAGTTGTGTGTCTTTATCTGTGTTTGAGTGAGTTGTGTGTCTTCTGTGTGTGAGTTGTATGTGTCTTCTGTGTGTGAGTTGTATGTGTCTTCTGTGTGAGTTGTGTCTGTGTCTTCTGTGTGTGAGTTGTATGTGTCTTGTGTGAGTTGTGTCTGTGTCTTCTGTGAGTTGTATGTGTCTTCTGTGTGAGTTGTCTGTGTCTTCTCTGTGTGAGTTGTATGTGTCTTCTGTATGAGTTGTATGTGTCTTCTGTGTGAGTTGTGTGTCTATGTGTGTGAGTTGAGTCTTCTGTGTGTGAGTTGTGTCTTCTGTGTGTGAGTTGTATGTGTATTCTGTGTGAGTTGTGTGTGTCTTCTGTGTGAGTTGTGTGTGTCTTCTGTGTGAGTTGTATGTCTATGTGTGTGAGTTGTGTCTTCTGTGTGAGTTGTGTGTCTGTGTGTGGTGTCTGTGTGAGTTGTGTCTGTGTGTTATGTGTCTGTGTGTGAGTTGTGTCTCTGAGTTGTGTCTGTGTGCAAGTTGTATCTGTGTGTAATGTCTCTGTGTGTGAGTTGTGGGGTGCAGAGGGACAGCAGAGAGGAGGACGGGTGCAGGAGTACAGAGGAGCAGCAGGAGGGACAAAGGAGAGGAGGACAGGGGTGCAGGAGGACAGAGGAGCAGCAGGAGGGACAAAGGAGAGGAGGACGGGGGTGCAAGAGGAGCAGCAGGAGAGACAGAGGAAAGCAGGACGGGGGTGCAGAAGGACAGAGGAGAGAAGGACGGGGGTGCAGGAGGACAGAGGAGAGGAGGACGGGGGTGCAGGAGGACAGAGGAGAGGAGGACAGGGGTGCAGGAGGACAGAGGAGCAGCAGGAGGGACAAAGGAGAGGAGGACAGAGGAGCAGTAGGAGGGACAAAGGAGAGGAGGATGGGGGTGCAAGAGAAGCAGCAGGAGGGACAGAGGAGAGCAGGACAGGGGTGCAGAAGGACAGAGGAGAGGAGGACGGGGATGCAGGAGGACAGAGGAAAGGAGGACGGGGTGCAGGAGGACAGAGGAGCAACGGGACCGGGGTGCAGGAGGACGGGGGTGCAGGAGGACGGGGGTGCAGGAGGACAGAGGAGCAACAGGACGGGGGTGCAGAAGGACAGAGGAGCAGTAGGAGGGACAGCGGAGAGGAGGATAGGGGTGCAGGAGGACAGAGGAGCAGCAGGAAGGACAAAGGAGAGGAGGACAGGGGTGCAAGAGGAGCAGCAGGAGGGACAGGAGAGGAGGACGGGGTGCAGGAGGACAGCCGAGAAGCAGGAGGGACAGGGAAGAGGAGGACGGGGGTGCAAGAGGAACAGCAGGAGAGACAGAGGAGAGCAAGACGGGGGTGCAGGAGGACAGAGGAGAGGAGGACGGGGGTGCAGGAGGACAGAGGAGAGGAGGACAGGGGTGCAGGAGGACAGAGGAGAGGAGGACAGGGCTGCAGGAGGACAGAGGAGCAACAGGACGTGGGTGCAGGAGGACAGAGGAGCGGCAGGAGGGACAGTGGGACAGTGGAGAGGAGGACAGGGGTTCAGGAGGACAGAGGGACAAAGGAGAGTAGGACGGGGGTGCAAGAGGAGCAGCAGGAGGGACAGAGGAGGACGGGGTGCAGGACAGCCGAGCAGCAGGAGGGACAGGGAAGAGGATGACGGGGGTGCAAGAGGTGCAGCAGGAGGGACAGTGGAGAGCAGGACAGGGGTGCAGGAGGACAGAGGAGCAACAGGACGGGGGTGCAGGAGGACAGAGGAGCAGCAGGAGGGACAGCGGAGAGGAGCACAGGGGTGCAGGAGGACAGAGGAGCAGCAGGAGGGACAGAGGAGAGAAGGACGGGGTGCAGGAGGACAGAGGAGAGGAGGACGGGGGTGCTAGAGGACAGAGGAGAGGAGGATGGGGGTGCAGAAGGATAGAGGAGCAGCAGGAGGCGCAGAGGAGAGGAGGACAGAGGAGAGGAGGACAGGAGCAGCAGGAGGAACAGAGGAGAGAAGAACGGGGATGCAGGAGGACTGGGGCTGTGGCTGGCGCTGTGTGTGGTGATAATGGCGGCTGTACCGTGTGTCTGACTCCATGCAGCTGCCACCACCTTCCTGTGTTGGCAGGGTGTGGCATGCTGGGAGTTGTAGTTCTCCTGCCTGTCCTATATGATTTCTGGGCAGTGTGTTGGGTGCTGGGAGTTGTTGTTCTTCCAGGTGGGCTCAGTGTTGTCCCGCCGCCCGTCTGTGGCCTGTCTGTCTCTTCTGGGATGTCCTCAGCTCCGTGCTGTGCACAGTGTACCACCAGCTCCGTGCTGTGCACAGTGTACCACCATGTCCTCAGCTTCGTGCTGTGCACAGACAGTGTACTGTACACTGTCTGTGCACAGCACGGAGCTGAAGACATGATGGTACACTGTGCACAGCACCAGCATAGAGCTGAGGACATGGTGGTACACTGTCTGTGCACAGCACGGAGCTGAGGACATGGTGGCACACTGTCTGTGCACAGCAGGGAGCTAAGGACATGGTGGTACACTGTATGCACAGCACGGAGCTGCGGACATGAGGGTACACTGTGCACAGCATGGAGCTGGGGACATGGTGGTACACTGTCTGTGCAGAGCACGGAGCTGAGGACATGATGCTACACTGTGCACAGTATGGAGCTGAGGATATGGTGGTACACTGTCTATACACAGCACGGAGCTGCGGACATGGTGGTACACTGCACAGCACGGAGCTGGGGACATGGTGGTACACTGTGTACAGTACGGAGCTGGGGACATGGTGGTACACTGTGTACAGTACGGAGCTGGGGACATGGTGGTACACTGTGCACACTCGCCAGTGTGCTCTCAGAGATTGATTAACATTGGTCCGAGTGCAATGCGATGAAATCACACATTGAACTCATCCGAGTTTCACGCCAAAGTGTCCGTACCCTTATAATAAAATCCATATAGTAATCCTACAATGTCTGCTGGACATGGTATGAGGATGGTTTATGGCTCAGTTAGTACACACTCCATACTTCTTGTTATTAACCAGTTAATGCTCTCTTGTCCACCGCACTGCAGTGTCAAAAGAGGAAGACAAAAAGATAGGCAGCAACACGGCGACAGAGAGCCCCTGACCTCGAAATAGAAGATCCTCAGATCCCGGTATTGTGACATAATATTAGGAATAATATCCTTTGCACTTATATTACACTATGAACCCCACAGCATTTTACATACATCATCAACACTGTCCCCATTGGGGTTCACAATGTAAACATCCTATCAGAATGTCTCTTTGTAGTGTGGTTGGACAAACCTTTTATATGTACTACATGATGAAATGTGGGTGGAGAAGCTACATGAAGCTTGGGGGGGGGGAGAAGGCCGCGACTGGGGGGAAGATTGTCCGTGACGGGGGAGGGGCTGCAACAGGGGGGAGGAGCCGCAATGGGGGGAGGAGCCGTGACGGGGGAGGGTGGCGGCCGCTGACAGTGCCTAGGGCAGCAGAAACTCCAAATACGGCCCTGCCGCTAACAATTGGAGCTAATTTTCCATTCAAATTGTTAGCGGACACCATGTCGCATTTGGAGAGCCCCTGTGTGCCTAAACAGTGGCGTAACTAGAGTCTGGTGGGCCCCAGTGCGAAATTCAGACCTGGGCCCCTCCCTCCACGCACACGTTGATCGGATGTATGGGCCCCGTGTAACATTCTAAGGTCTATAAAGACTCACAAATTGACCCCTCTATGTATTAATGTCCCTCATTCTGCTATATATGGTCAACCTACTGGAATATGGAGCTTATCCTTTTAAATATGTCTCCCATTCTGCTATATATGGTCTCCCTCCTGGAATATGGCCCTTATTGTGGTATATATGTCCCCCGTCCTGGTATATATGGTCTTCCTCCTCCCGCCACGATAGTCCTCTAATTATTATAATGTATCCCCATATTCCTCCATATATTACAATGTATCCCCATAGTCCTCCATGTATTATAATGCATCCCATAGTCCCCCATTCATGAGGTAGCCCCAATAGTCATCCAATTATTATAATGCACCCCTACTATCCTACATATAGTAGCATCATAGTCGTCTGTATAGTATAATACAGCCTCATTGCCCCTCCATATAGTATAATACAGCCTCACAGCCCTCCATATAGTATAACACAGCCTCACAGCTCTCTATACAGTATAATGCAGGCTCAGTTGTCCATGTTGTGCAGCCTCTATAGTACAGTCTTATATATGCAGCCTCATAGTTCTCCTTATAGTACAGCCTCATATAGTGGAGCATTATATATGCAGCCTCATAGCTCTCCATGTAGTGCAGCCTTATATCTCTCTATATAGTGTATTATATATGCAGCCTAATAGCCTCTCTATATGTTGCAGCCTCATATATGCAGCCTCATAGCCTCTCTATATGGTGCAGCCTCAAATATGCAGCCTCATAGCCTCTCTATATGGTGCAGCCTTATAGCTCTCCATATAGTGCAGCCTTATATATGCAGCCTCATAGCATCCTCTTTGCTCCGCTCTCCTGTGCCCTTCACTCTCCTCCTCTTCCTCTGTCCCCCACTCTCCACCTTCTCCTGTGCCCCTTGCTCCCTACTCTTCTGTCCCCTGCTCTCATCCTCTTCCTGTGTCCCTCACTCTCATCCCTCCCCTCTGTCCCCCGCTCTCATCCCTCTCCTCTGTCCCCCGCTCTCATCCTCTTCCTCTGTCCACCCGCTTTCATCCTCTTCCTGTGTCCCCTGCTCTCCTACTCCTCTCTCCCCCGCTCTCATCTTCCTCCTCTGTGCCCTGCTCTCAACCTCCTCCTCTGTCCATCCGCTCCTGTTCCTGTGTCCCCTGCTGTCCTTTTCCTCTGTCCCCTGCTCTCATCCTCTTCCTGTGTCCCTCACTCTCATCCTCCTCCTCCTCCTCTGTCCCCAGCTCTCATCCCCCTCCTCTGTCCCCCGCTCTTATCCTCTTCCTGTGTCCCCTGCTCTCATCTTCCTCCTCTGTGCCCCGCTCTCATCCTCCTCCTCTGTCCACCCGCTCTCATCCTCTTCCTGTGTCCCCTGCTCCCCTACTCCTCTCTCCTCCGCTCTCATCTTCCTCCTCTGTGCCCTGCTCTCAACCTCCTCCTCTGTCCATCCGCTCCTGTTCCTGTGTCCCCTGCTGTCCTTTTCCTCTGTCCCCTGCTCTCATCCTCTTCCTGTGTCCCTCACTCTCATCCTCCTCCTCTGTCCCCAGCTCTCATCCCCCTCCTCTGTCCCCCGCTCTTATCCTCTTCCTGTGTCCCCTGCTCTCATCTTCCTCCTCTGTGCCCCGCTCTCATCCTCCTCCTCTGTCCACCCGCTCTCATCCTCATCCTCTGTTCCTCGCTCTCATCCTCTTCCTGTGTCCCCTGCTCCCCTACTCCTCTGTCCCTCACTCTCATCTTCCTCCTCTGTGCCCTGCTCTCAACCTCCTCCTCTGTCCATCCGCTCCTGTTCCTGTGTCCCCTGCTGTCCTTTTCCTCTGTCCCCTGCACTCATCCTCTTCCTCTGTCCCCCGCTCTAATCCTCCATCTCTGTCCCCTGCTCTCGTCCTCTTCTGTCCCCCACTCTCATCCTCCTCCTCTGTCTGTCCCCTGCTATCATCCTTTTCCTCTGTCCACCAGCTCTCATCCTCTTCCTGTGTCCCCTTCCACTGTCCCACGCTCTCATATTCCTCCTCTTTGCCCCACTCTCATCCTCTTCCTCTGTCCCCCACTCTCATCCTCTTCCTCTGTACCCCCGCCCTCATCCTCTTCCTCTGACCCCCGCTCTCATCCTCTTCCTGTGTCCCTCACTCTCATCCTCCTCCTGTGTCCCTTGCTCTCATCCTCCTCCTCTGTCCCCTGCTCTCATCCTCCTCCTCTGTCCACTGCTGTCATCCTCCTCCTCTGACCCCCACTCTCATCCTCTTCCTATGTCCCCAGCTCTCATCCTCCTCCTGTGTCCCCCGCTCTCATCCTCCTCCTCTGTCCCCTGCTCTCATCCTCCTCTTTCTCCTGCTCTCCTCCTCCTCTGTCCCCCACTTTCATCCTCTTCCTGCGTCCCCCACTCTCATCCTCCTCCTCTGTCCCTCACTCTCATCCTCCTCTTCTGTCCACCAGCTCTCATCCTCTTCCTGTGTCCCCTGCTCTCCTCCCCTGTCCTGCGCTCTCATCCTCCTCTTCTGTCCACCAGCTCTCATCCTCTTCCAGAGTCCACTGTTCTCCCCCGCTTTCCTCCTCCTACCTGGGTCTTGTTCTCCGCTCTCTTCTTCCCTTCTCTGTTCGGCAGCAGCTGGGGGCGTGTCCTCACTTCATGGATAATGAACGGCCAAGACCTGATGCACGGCCGCCGGGCAGGAGACTGAGGAGGAGGTGGGTGACAGCTTCCCAGGGCCAGAGGGCAGATTTTCGGCTGCTTGACAGTGCGGCCTGTGCTGCGCCTGGTGCTGGCATTGATGGGCGCAGGGCCCTCGGCTCAGCGGGCGGTTGGCGACGCGGGCCCCCTATAGTCCCAGGCCCCGTCGCAGCTGCGACCCCTGCGACCGTGAATGTTACGCCACTGTGCCTAAACATTGGAGCTCCCCCACAAGTGACCCCATTTTGGAAATTAGACCCCCCAAGGAACTTATCTAGATAGTGAGGTCTTTGAACCCTCTGGTGCTTCACAAATTGATCCGTAAAAATGAAAAAGTACTTTTTTTTCACAAAAATTTTCTTTTGTCCTCTTTTTTCATTTTCACATGAGCAACAGGATAAAATGCATCCTAAAATTTGTTGGGCAATATCTCCTGAGTACACCGATACCTCATATGTGGTCATAAACCACTGTTTGGGTGTATGGCAGGGCTCGAAAGGGAAGGAGCGCCATTTGACATTTTGAATGGAAAATTGGCTCCAAAATTCAAATTGCGCTCCTTCCCTTCTGAGCCCTGCCGTGCGCCCAAACACTGGTTTATGAACACATATGAGATATCAGTGTACTCAGGAGAAATTGCCAACAAATTTTAGGATCCATTTTATCCTGTTGCCATGTGAAAATGAAAAAATTGACGCTAAAAGAACATTTTTGTTGGAAAAATTTAAATGTACATTTTTTTTGTTTCCACTTTGCTTTAGTTCCCGAGAAACACCTGAAGGGTTAATAATCTTCTTGAATGTAGTTTTGAGTAGCTTGAGGGGTGCAGTGTTTGGTATGGTGTCACTTTTAGGTGTTTTCTGTCATGTTCACCCCTCAAAGGGACTTCAAATGTGATGTGATCACTAAAAAAATGGTTTTGTAAATTCTGCTGGAAAAATGAAAAATTGCTGATGAACTTTGAACCCTTATAACTTCCTAACACCCAATTTTTTTTTTCCAAAATTCTGCTAATGTAAAGTAGACATGTGGCAAATGTTATTTATTAACTATTTTGTGTCACATAACTCTCCGGTTTAACAGAATAAAAATAAAAAATTAGAAAGTTGTGAAATCTTAAAAATTTTTGCCAATTTTTTTATATTTTCACAAATATACACAAAAATTATCGACCTAAATTTACCACTAACATGAAGCCCAATATGTCACGAAAAAACAATCTCAGAATCGCTTCGATCCGTTGAAGCGTTCCAGAGTTATTACCTCATAAAGGGACACTGGTCAGAATTGCAAAAAAAGGTCTGGTAATTAAGGTGGAAATTGGCTCCGTCACTAAGGGGTTAAGTAAAGCAGCACTCACGCCAACTACGGCGCTAGGAGGCATCTTTGGATCCTCTGCATTGTCGCTGGGCACTGAGGGAACTCTGATGCAAACCTTAAAGGGAACCTGACCCCTCCAAATCGGTCACCGGCCTCTAAAAACCTGTCCCTGCAACTTCCTATAATGTTTCAACTTATCCCTATCTTTCCCTATAGCGATTCTGTAATGCAGAATAATCACATTTATTACCTGGCAAATCTGCGACTTCTGAATCTCCGAGGAGTCACAGTGGGTTCCCTCTGGCTCTTTATCACCGCCTCCACTGTTGTTTTTCACGCCACAATGGGCGTGAAAATGAATATTGATGATCCTGTGTCGGATCACTGGGCGGGCTTAGCCGGAATGATGCAAATCGCGTCATTTCCAGCGCGGTGACGTCAATACACCCTTTGGGTGTATGTACGGACCTCACTGCACATTGTGCATGCGCGAGGTGTTATTTACAGCTCGCTCATGCGCAATGCACGGCATGTGATTTATCGATGTCACAGCGCTGGAGATCACGCAATGTGCGTCATTCCGGCTAAGCCCGCCCAGTGATCCGACACAGGATCATCAACATTCATTTTCACGACCATTGGCGGCGATAAGGAGCCAGAGGGAACACCCTCTGTTACTCCTCGGGGATTCAGAAGCTGCAGATTTGCAAGGTAATAAATGTGATTATTTCACATTACAGAATCGCTATAGGGAAAGAGAGGGATGGCTTGAAACCTTATATGAAGGTGCTTGGACAGGTTTTTAGAGGCTGGGGACCAATTTGGAGGGGTCAGGTTCCCTTTAACAGATTCTTATGGCCACCATCACTTTAAATATTGTTTTTGGGGCACAGTATATTGAAAACACCTCAGACATGGGCAAAATACATCACATCTGTCTTACTCCGACCTCGGAAGTAGCCGGGGACATTGTGTGCATCCACCACACGCACATTCCTCCCGCACCCATCCTTCCAGCCCTCCGACATTTGCCAAAGAGCAGCGCTTCTCACCAGGGACCAGAAGAAGGAGATTGCAGACAGCTAGCAGTGCTCTATGCTCCCCTGAGGGCAACGGCAAGTACCCCACGGAACCCGCTTAGAGGCCCAGTGAGAAGCATGTCAGATGTTCCCTCAGGTGAAATCTCTCCAGGTAAGTACTGGATCTGCAGGTATCCTCTCCTAGGAACAGGAAACCACACTGGGGTATTCCTTTTATTTATTGTAGGTATCCTATTCCTGGGGAAGGATACATTCTCTCTCATGTACAGTGCGGTCATGGTGAATGGAAAATATGGACTCCCAGTGCAAATTTTGATGTAATGCTGGAGATAGCAGAAGTAAGAAGAGGCTGCTTACACTGTTGCCAGAATAGTGTGTCTGATGTAATACTGAAAAGTACAGGAGTGCTGAGGTAAGAGGCGATTCCTCACACTTTTGCCAACCTTGTCTTTCTTATCTAGTCTCCTAAACATTGAAATTGTAATACCAATAAGGAAAAGTCGCGAAATTATGGAAATCACAGGATCAATAGACTTAATAATATGCAAATAATGAGAAAACAAACAAAATTTTCAAAATCTTTCTATTGGTCATGAGTGCAATGCACAGAAATATATGCACTTACAGTTCTTGGCTGCCATCACTGATGGTATTAATAATCTCGGAGGAATTTTCTGCTATACTGAATGCACTTGGGAATGCAAATAAAGATCATCGCAGCTGTCTGGAGATAACTTACCATTACGTGGGTATGTTATCTTCAGGTCACAGCAACTACTCGGCCTTCATAAAAACAGTACATGAGTTTGAGCAGCTCCTTCTTACCTAAGCACTTTGGGTATCTCCTATATTAGATCAGACAGAGTGGACAGCAGTGTGCAGGACTGTGGAGTCGGAGTCCATTTTGGTGGAAGTGGAGTCTGATTCAGGGAAATTGATGAGTTGGAGGTTTGGCTTAAGGCCCAGTTACACACACACAATTGTGCAGAGATTGTTCGCAGATCTCTGGTTGCAGTGAAATCATGGACACACATTTTGTTGCCGTGTACAATTGGAACAATTTGTCCATGATTTCACTGCAACCAGAGATCTGCGAACAATCTCTGCACAATTATCTGTGTGTGTAACTGGGCCTTTACTTACTCCACAGCCTTGATTGTGAAAAGCCTCTAAAGGTACCATCACACAGCACGACATAGTCAACGACATCACTGATACATCACGGGTTTGGAGGTGTACCAGCGACGTCGTTGCGACCTTATTGCGTGTGACTCTGGCAAGTTGCTACGATAAATCGTTGGATCGGAGTTGACAGGTTTACCAACATGTTAGAAAACCTGACGATCTCAACTCCAGCAACCTGCTGCATCGTTCTGTGTGACACCGCGATAACAATGTCGTGGACAACTTCGCCCATTCACACCAATGAGCAGGGATCGTTCGCGGGGTTTGCAAATGATCCCTGCTCACAACATCGTTGGCATGTTGTCCACGATATCTAGACATGTGACATCTCACCAACGATGTCTAAACGATTTCTGCAACGACCTCGCGCTCACAAGATCGTTGCAGACATCGTTCCGACTTCGTGCCGTGTGACGGTACCTTTAGCTTTGGCGCCTCTAGAGTCTCCATAATCAGAAAGTCATGGTAGACAGCAGTGCAAGTGTGGCCTCTTATCACAGCACACCTGGTCTTGCCGTTTTAGAGCAGGATATCCACAAGTGAAAACATTTTTCTACTCATTAATGGAGTTTGTAGTGAAATAAGTATCTCAGGGACTGGACACTAGAACAGTAAGAGGTTAAATCCCATGTCCATCTACAAGAGGTCACAACCTATTTTATATAAGCACACACTAACTTTGCAGTCACACGGACTCCAGTCTCCCTAGGGGGGCATCCCGGGGAAAGCAGAGAGTGACAAACTTCACTCCTGTAGCTAGCAAGAGAAGGGGATCAAAAGACTCTACCAAATGTTTAGTATAGCAGTTGAAATTTACTGTGGGAAAAGAATTGGTTTAGACAAAGGAGCATTTAAAAAAAATAATATATGCATGGCTAAATTAGTGAGAATCCAATCATAGACACAGAAGTAGAATGTTAAACTAGAAGGCCGGTCTAGAATCTGACCCCCCAGTCTGAGTCTATATCTGGGCTCATGCAGCTATAGCTCCATGTCACAGAGATGGGTCAGCCAAAGCTGCTGTGAATCTCTTTCCATATATTTCTGCTCTCCCCATCGGGCAACAGAAGCAAAGTTTAGGTTTCTGTAAGTTTCTCCTTTTTATTTCATTGTTTGCATATGTGTATGTAATTTTATTATTTCTATTTTATATCTTTTTTATGTAAGCACTGTACCTTTTATATTAAAGCTTTAAACTTTAATAAGTCTGAACCTTGTATACTTTAAGAATTCACAGCCCGAGGAAGACGTGGTGTTGTTGATATTCTGATAAGTCTTAGTTTAGGGGAACTCATCAGCCCCCCAAAATCCGATGGGTGGTGGCAGCGTGTGTGAAGCGGGGTGCGCGGTCTGAGTCGGGGTGAAATTGATGCTCCCTTTCAGCATAGGACAGAGGTCAAGTGCTGGATTGAGTGAGAGGAGATAGATTAACCCTTACAGGCGCAACCCCAAGTCACGTGCTGAGAAATGGGTACGTGACAAATTGGTGGCAGCGGTGGGATAGAATTTATTTCTATTAGAGCATTAGTGCATGGTTTAAGAAATTATTCCCTGTACTAAAGAATTGGTGTCCTTGTGCGGAGCGCACCAGTTCTACAAGGTTCAGCTCAGTGCTTACTTAGACATACTTGCAAACAGTTTCCCTCCCCCATTTTTCTTTCTATTGTTTTTATTATTTTACAAAGGCTGTTCATTGATATGGCGGCCCAATACAAGAAGAAGAGCCTGCAGACTCTAATCGACCTCTGCGAGCAAAGAGGAATAGAGTCTGCCGACAAATCCAAGGACATGTTGGCGCACGCCTTGGCAGAGCATGACTTGGTGCTGACTGATGAAGCACCTGAACAAAGACAGAGTCCACCTCCGAGAGGCCAAGCAATGCCAGTTCTTGCACCGGAGATGCCCTCTGGAGATGCCAGCAATGCCCGCTCTGAGGAGTCTATGGACTTGACTTTACAAATGGCCTTACAACAGCTGGGAACAAGCGATCCCAATCTGCGCCTGCAGCTTATTCTACAGTACCAGGAGGCTGCAGAACGCCGGGCTGAGAGAGAGGCTACAGAACACCAGGCAGAGAGAGTGTTCAAGCTTCAGATGGCCCAAGTAGAGAGGCGAACAATCTTCAGACAACCCCCTCCCAGGACATAAATCTAAGGAAACCGCGTTTGGAAGACTTCCCGGTGATGAAGAAGGAGACGGACTTAGATACTTTACTTCGGGGGTTTGAGAAAACCTGCAGACAATACCATCTACCCAGTGAGCAGTGGGCGCTGTATCTAGTCCCAGGACTGAGAGGCAAAGCCGCGGAGGCGTTTGCTGCCCTCAAACCTGACCTAGATGGGGACTATGAGGCAATCAAAGAGGCTCTGACCAGGAAATACAACCTAACCCAGAAGTGTTTCGAAGAAGGTTCCGGAACCCACAACGTGGATCAACCGACAGCTATGCAGATTTTGTGAGCACTTTGAGGACCACGTTCCACCAATGGATTAAGGGACTTTCTGTTAGCAGCTTTGAGGCCTTAACGGATCTTATAGTCAAGGATCAATTTCTTCACATGTGCCCCATGGATGTACGACAATTTGTGTGTGATCGAGAGCCACCTACTGAGGATAAGGCTGCAAAGATTGCGGACCGCTACATGGCCAACAGGATGCCGGAGGTGCGGAAGCCATCGGGATTCAGCTAGAAGGGAGGTAAGCCAAACGGGGACCCCTCCCTCTGCCTGCCAATCACCAGTGCTGTCCAAACCCACCTCCTATGGGTCCTCAGGGACCAGATATTCCTAAGGCGATGCACGCAATGCTTTACGTGCAAGAAAGTGGGACATATTAGCGCAGTCTGCCCTGATAGGGAGAAACGCCCATTACCACCACAAAGGTGTCTGGGTCCCCACCTTCTGTTCTATTTGTGGCCGGCTCTGATGTGAGGACTAATGAGAACTATCAATCTGTCACTGTTGGCGATAAAGTTACCATTGGTCTCAGAGACACTGGAGCACAAGTAACTCTGGTGCGACCAGAAATGGTGACCCCTGCAGATATACCAGGAAAGACTGTGTCAATCACTGGGGTTGGAGGGGTCAGCCCTGATGTGCCCATGGCCCGAGTGTATCTGGACTGGGGAGCAGGGAAATGACAGAGGGAAGTGGGAGTATCAGAGGCTATTCCCACCAATGTGCTGCTAGGCACAGACCTGGGGAGGATAGTGTCCCACTATATCCCTCCCTTGCAAATACATGCTACTGACAAGGTGGAAGCCAGTGACCCACCTGAGACCCTGTGCCAGGAAGGAGAATGTACCCATGCACAAAAGGGTACCCATGAACAGGATTGTACGTATGTGGCCGCTGTGACCCGGAGTCAGGCTGCGGCTCAACCCCAGAGACTGGAGGATGAGTCTCGGACAGAACTGCCAGAACAGGAGGGCCCTACTCACGTCCAGGAGCCCCCTCACATGGCAGATCCACCAAGGTCCTTTACCACAGACTCTGAAGACTCAGCTTCAGACCAGAGACTGGTGTTCACACTAGACCAGGGCCTGCAGACTGACAGCCAGAGCTTCCAGGAGGCCCTGCTGACAGATGTCAGTCTGAAGAAGCTCAGAGGTCTTGCCAACCAAACCCCTACTGCTTCTGACAAAGAGAGAATATACTGGGACCAGGGCAGACTGTATATAGAGGCTCTCCCCACTGATACCACAGAACATTGGGACTGTGACAAGCGGCTGGTGGTTCCTTATCTGTTTAGGGAACAATTATTGAGAATTGCTCACGAAATTCCTCTGGCTGGACATCTTGGAGTACAAAAGACTAGAGCTCGCCTGACGCACGACTTTTATTGGCCAAAGATGGGGACGGACATAGCCAGCTACTGTCGATTCTGTGTAGTGTGTCAGAGGGTTGGAAAGTCTGGGAATATACAGAAAGCCCCATTGATACCACTGCCAGTGATTGATGAGCCGTTTCAGCGAGTGGCTGTGGATATAATAGGGCCACCTGTCATACCTAGCAGCTCGGGCAAACAGTACATCCTCACCGTGGTGGACTATGCAACACGATACCGGAAGCGGTGGCCCTGTCCTCCATCTGAGCGGACAAGGTGGCGGATGTTTACTGACTGTTTTCTCGTGTGGGTTTCCCCAGGGAGATGTTAACTGATCAGGGAACCCAATTCATGTCCAAACTGATGGAAAGTGTCTGTGAAAAAATACAACTGCAGCATGTTGTGGCCAGCGCTTACCATCCCCAAACAAATGGACTCTGCGAACGATTCAATAGGACATTAAAACAAATGCTGAAAATGCTGGTGGAGACTGAAGGAAGGGAGTGGGAGCATTACCTTCCTCATCTGTTGTTTACGTACAGAGAGGTTCTCCAGGCCTCCACAGGATTCTCCCCCTTCAAACTGGTTTATGGGAGGAGGGTCAGGGGACCCCTGGACTTGATTAAGGACTGTTGGGAGGGTGATCCCAAAACTACGGGAGTCTCAGTGGTTGAATATGTACTGCGAATCCGGGACAGGATGAAAAACTGAGTAACCTTGCTCATGAGAACGTGACTCAGGTCCAAATCAACCAGAAGGTCTGCTATGACCGTAATGCCAGACTGAGGGCTTATGAGGAGGGGCAAAAGGTTTGGGTGTTGGTCCCCATGTTACAGAACAAACTACAGGCCGCATGGGAGGGACCATACACTGTGCACAAGCAGGTAAATGATGTTAACTATGTGGTGATTCTAGATGAACGTGCAAAGTATTTCATGTAAATATGCTGAAGGCTCATCATGACAGGGAGACTTGTGTCTTACCTGTCTGTACCATGCCTGATGTGTTACTAGATGTGGGGGCTGGGGCTCAGTAAATGGAGACCCTGGAATCTGCAGAGTTTAACCCTGAGCCTCTCCACAGTCAGAGGTCTGAGCTGATGGGAGTGCTCAGGGATGCCACAGGAGTCTTCACAGAGAAGCATGGGAGGACTCACTTAGCCACTCATCATGTGGACACTGGTACCAATCCCCCTGTAAGACAGTCGGCATACCGGGTGTCAGCAGAGGTGAAGGCACACATGAAGGAGCAGGTAGACGAGATGCTGACCCTCGGGGTAACACAAAAATCCCGGACTGCCTGGGCTTCACCTGTGGTTCTTGTCCCGAAAAAGAGCCACACTACCAGGTTCTGTGTAGACTATAAAAAAAAAAATAGTGTTGCGCTACCTGTGGACCTCTCCTGTCTTTAAAGTGGTCGTATTGTAAGTGAACTAACCTTTAAAGGTTGTGCCCATTCCGCACAACCAGATTGTGAGCGTAGTTTTGTGGCTCAGGCTGCCAGCCTTGGATCTGTAGTGCTCCAGTATCCTCAATCACCTCTGCTCCTGGCCTCGTGCTGTCCACGCTCTCTCTCCAGGGTTAGGTCAAGAAACACCAGGTTGATCCATTAACCCTATCCCTCCTGCAGCTGTCACCGCTTTCCACAATGGAATCAGATTAATAGAATTCAAATAGAA
Organism: Allobates femoralis; assembly: GCA_033576535.1. Lineage (NCBI taxonomy): Eukaryota > Metazoa > Chordata > Amphibia > Anura > Aromobatidae > Allobates > Allobates femoralis. Next base: position 641,039,032 of record JARQOC010000003.1, read on the forward strand.
TATGCGGTTCTAAGGTAGAGCGCAGGTATGAGACGGGATACTTTAATCTTTATCTCCGTAACTTTATTCATAAAAAGCTCCAGACCACAACATGTTTCGACTTACAGACGTCTTCCTCAAGCAGAACAGCTTGAGGAAGACGTCTGTACGTCGAAACATGTTGTGGTCTGGAGCTTTTTATGAATAAAGTTACGGAGATAAAGATTAAAGTATCCCGTCTCATACCTGCGCTCTACCTTAGAACCGCATATTCTATTTGAATTCTGTGTAGACTATAGGAAGTTAACTCTCCGTACTACCTCTACTGTCTATCCCTTGTTGAGGATAGATGAGCTGTTAGAGCAGCTAGCTAATGCATCATACCTCACCATTATGGACTTGAGTAGAGGATATTGGCAGATACCCAACCCCAAGTCACGTGCTGAGAAGTGGGTACGTGACAGTTATCTGGTCTAAAATGATAATTCTGTAGTCACTAAGCGACTGCAGACTTATCAGTCTTCCCAGCACTCGCACTGTGATTTGCGAGGATTCACCAGTTCCTAAACTGGGAATGGACTGCAATTATGCGATAGGCATGATCCCAGACAGAAGCGAACTAGTACGTGTGGCCTTGCTCAATACAAAAGTACAGAGCAAGGCCACACCCACTAATCGAAAACACCGACTCGATACACTGGTATTGAGTGAGGCTGCGCCCACTAGTCGGGTTCTGGCCGAGAACATGCATATTCCACAACTACAGTGGGCAGAAGTCTGCAGTCACAGCAACTACAAAATTATCATTTTAGACCAGACAACCCCTTAAAGGGCACTGGTAAAACATGCTGTTGTACATGCTATTATAGAGAATCTGTTAGTAGGGTCAACCTCCCTAAGCCATCTACATGGGCATGCGAGTCATAGAAAATTGAATAAAGTGAAACCTTAATATTTGTAATCTGATGCATTTCAGAAAAACAGGGATTTTTGTGTATTCATCGTAAAATCCTTTTCTCCGAGATCATCATTAGGGGACACAGGACCATGGCCATGAGTGTATGCTTTTCTGCCACTAGGAGGCGACACTAAGTAAACACAAAACGTAAGTCCTCCTACTTGCAGTATACACCCACCGACAGAAGTAGTAAACTAGTTTAGTACTAAAGCGGTAGGAGTACATGTTAACGTAATAAGGTACAAAAAGGACATAAGGTAATGTGCAGGTCCTTGAAGGCCACTAGGGCGGGTGCTGTGTCCCCCAATGATGAACTCCGAGAAAAGGATTTTACAGTGAATACACAAATATCCCTGTTTCTCCTTCGCATCATTGGGGGACACAGGACCATGAGAGGTCCAAAAGCAGTCCCTGGGATGGGAATTAGCTGAGCAGCGGTTGTGCATCATGCGCCAGCCGCTTACAGATGTGCGACTGCCACTTGCAAAATTTTTCTCCCTAGGCTTGCGCTGAAGAGGCCTGGGTGTGGATGTTGTAGTGTTTGGTGAAGGTGTGCAGACTGCACCAAGCTGCGGCCTTGCAAACTTGGGCTGCCGAGGCCTGATGTAGAACGGCCCATGAGGCGCCCACTGATAAGAGTTGAGTGTGCCTTTAATCCAGCTGAAGGATACAGGACTGTGTTCACCGGACCAATGCTGCCGACAGCGGGGACGTCCAGACAGTTATTGGTAGCAAGTGGCTTTTTATTTCATCCGATGTGTTTCGGAGCCACACCCGACTCCTTCCGCAGGGAGCAAACTATTATTGGCAATAGTGTGCTCCCTAAGGAAGGAGTCGGGTCTGGCTCAAAACGCGTCAGATAAAATAAAAAGCCACTTGCTACCAATAACTGTCTGGACGTCTCCTCTGTCGGCAGCGCGGGTCCGGTGAACACAGTCCTGTATAGTTCTTCTACCATGGTTTCCGTTGATGTGTGGACCTTGCAGCAGCCATTTTGCGTACATGCCGGTTGTGTGCTACACAACCTTTCGAGGTGAGCAGTGACCACCTATTCCTTGTATTTTTTATTGAAGATGAGACCCCATTGCGCTCTCTTTCCTTTCAGTTTCACGTATTCCTACTTTATCCCAGCTGGTATTGGCTTGTTTTTGATGCGGTAAGACTCTTGAATTGTATAGCAGATCCACCTGGCTATTGTGTACTTTGAAGCTACCATACCTTTTCTAGGACATATCCTCTGGGAATAACGAACAGTGCTTCAGTTTTACGCAAGGGGGCTGTTTGAGAGATGTACTATCTGAGAGCCCTTACTAGGTCTAAGGTGTGGAGTGCTTTCTCAAAGCGGTGTACTGGTGTCGGGCAGAATGAGGGTAGAACGATGTCTTCATTGAGGTGGAAGTGGGAAACCACCTTAGGCAAGAATGCTGGTGACGGTCGGAGGACTACCTTATCTTGGTGAAAGGATGGTAGAGGGGTTGGCAGGATAGGGCGACTAGTTCCGATACGCACCTGATTGATGTGATGGCAACTAGGAATGTGACTTTCCAGGAAAGGTGAGTCAAGGGGACTTCTTGTAATGGTTCAAATGGGGGCCCTTGTAAGGCATCCAGAACCAAATTTAGGTCTCAGACGGCCACAGGTTCTTGTAGGGGTCGGGGGGGGAAGCGTGTGCGAGACCCCTTGGATGAATGTTTTGACATGTAGTTTTGTTGCAATCCTGCGTTGGAATAACACGGATAGTGCAGAGATCTGGCCTTTGATGAAACTGGGTGCAAGGCTGGAGTCAAGGCCAGTTTGTAGGAACTCTAGTATTGTTGGGATGGAGAAACAGAGTGGGTTACGGTTTTCGCACCACTGAAGGAAGATCTTCCAGGTACAGTGATAGATGCGTGCGGATGTAGGTTTTACGAGCATTGATCACGGTGGATATAACCTCTGGTGAAAAGCCTGTCTGGGTCAGGACCCAGGATTCAACAGCCAAGCTGTTATTGACAGGGCCTCTGAGTTCTGGTGGCAAATGGGGCCCTGGGATAGCAGGTCTGGCTGGTTTGGGAGTTGCCAGGGTAGGTCAGCAAGGAGCTGCACCAGCTCTGCCTACCATGCTCGTCGTGGCCAGTCTGGGGCAATGAATATTACAGGGACTCGTTCCGCTTAGATTTTTCTGATTACTCATGGGATCAACAATTGAGGGGGAAAGACGTATGGGAGTTGGAATTGTCGCCATGGGAGGACCAATGCGTCTACTCCTAGTGCTAGCAGGTCCCTGGACCTGGCTATGAAGGCGGGGGACTTTTGTGTTTAGCTTTGATGCCATTAGGTCCAGGTCGGGGTTTCCCCAGAGCCGACAAAGTTGTTGAAAGACTTCTGGATGGAGAGACCATTCTCCAAAGGCTAGTCCTTGGCCCCTTAGGAAGTCTGCAGCCCAGTTGTCCACTTCCGGGTTGCCAATATGATTGACTGAGTTGTTTCGGCCCAGTGGATGATGTGTTTCACTTAGTGCATTGCAGCTTTGCTGCATGTGCCGCCCTGGTGATTGACGTACACAACTGCAGTGGCGTTGTCTGACTTTATGCGGACAGGACGACCGGCTAGGAGGTGGTGGAAATGTTGGAGGGCTAGGCAGATTGCCCGTATTTCTAGAATGTTGATTGGAAGGTGTGACTCTGGGGTGTCCAACGAGCTTGGGCCGTGTGCTGTCGATAGACTGCTCCCCAGCCGAGAAGACTAGTGTCTTTGGTGACGACTAGCCATTGGACTGGGAGGGAGAATTTTCCTTTGGTGAAAGAGGATGAGAACGTCCACCAGGTGAGTGCCCTCTTGACCTGAGGGGAGGCTGAAGGGGCTTTTGTCCCAAGCTGAAAGTATTGCGAGCTGCAAAGGTCAGAAGTGTAGCTGAGCAAAGGGAACGGTTTCCATTGCCGCTACCATTTTGCCTAGAACTCCCATACCTAAGCAGATGGATTGAGGTGTCAGTGATGAAGCGAAGTCTCTCAATTCATTTATTCCAGTATAGTATTTACTAAGTTCACTTAGGCCATATGCATTCCTTAGCTGCACAGACAATCCTGCAATTCATGTTATAGCCATTAAGCTTTTTCCCCTCAATAAATGTGTACAGTTTTGCAGCAACTTCTTTATATTAAGTGCACAGTTCGGCAAACTCATTGGCAAATTGCTGTGACCTTGCCCTGAGGGAGCATGACTAGCCCTCATCCACAGAAAGGACATTTGTTGGGTCGGCGTTGGGGATGTTTTGTCTAGGTTTATGAGCAAGAAAGCGTGTTCGTTGCTATTTGGACGCACTATGGCAAGCGTGAAAGGATGATTCTTTGATTAACAGGTAGTCTAGGGAAGGCATGACCACTACGCCCCGTGAATGGAGAATAGTCATGATGGCTGCCATGACTTTTGTGAACACTCTGGGTGCAGTGGCCAAGCTGAAGGGCAGGGCGGTGAATTGGAAGTGCCGTTTTTGAACGGCGAACCGCAGATAGTTTTGATGTGGTGGAAAATGGGGATATGGAGGTATGCGTCCTGGATGTCAATGGTTGCAAGAAATTCTCCTTTTTCATCGACGTGATGACGGAGCGCAGGGATTCCATTCGGAATTGTCTGCCTTTTACAAATTTGCTGAGGAGCTTGAGGTCTAGGATGGGACATACTGTTCAGTCCTTCTTCGGAATGACTAACAGTTTTGAGTAATATCCTTTGAACCTCTCAGCTTCTGGTACTGGTGCTATGACGCCTGTTTTGAGCAGAGAACTGATGGCTTGGAAGAACGGGTGAGCATCTGGTTTGGGTGGATGCGAGAGACAAAAGCAAGTTGGGGGTCAGGCAGAGAACTCTATTTAGTACCCGGACGACACCAGGTCTCTCTGACCCAATTGTCGTGGATGACAGAGCGGCGGAAGTGTTGGAGACGTCCGCCTATTGTGCTGGCGTCGACTGGATAGGGAGGGGAGTTCTGTGGCAAATCTTTGGGATCTAGGGCCTTTGGGGTGGGTTTGCTTGGGTCAGCTTTTCCAGTTGGGGTTGGTTTTGTATGAGAATAGAGTACTTCTTTTTCCGTGGGAGAGACTGCCCTGCGCCAGTGGTGGCAGTTGAGGTGGGCCACCCGGTTGTTCCGTGGGAGTTGTGAAATTATGGCTGTTGCTGTACGTGGCGAAAAGGCCGCCTAAGCTTTGGCTGGGAAATAAATTTGCTTTTCCCCTTTGGCCTCGGAAATAGGTTGATCCAACTTTTCCCCGAATAGGTAGAGTATAAGGGATTTTTTAGATGCGGAGCCCGCGTGCCATCCTCTGAGCCACAGTGTTCGACAAATGGAGACTGCGTTTGATGCCGCCAACGTGGAACAGTTGGCTGTGTCTAGAGATGCAAGTGAGCGGTATTCCCCGACTACTGCGAGGTGGCTGAATAGGTCCGTTGCCTCTTGCGTGAGCTCGAGGTCCTCTAAAATTTCGCGCAGGGTATCTGTCCAAGATACCATGGCTTTTGCGACCCATGTGGTGGCGAAGGAGGGGAAAGAGCTGCTCTTGAAGTTTCAAAGACCGAAAGCACCAGGTTATCTATTTGGCAGTTGGTAGGGTCTTTGATAGATGAGCTATCAGAAATGGATAGGAGGGTTCTGCTGGTTAGTTGTGATACTGGGGGATCAACGGGTGGTGATTCTGCCTTCCTTACGTATTCTGAAGCGAATGGGTATCTAGCTTCAATAGGTCTGTGACCTGCAAGCACTTGTCTGGGCGCTCCTTATGTCGTTGGAGCATGTCCCTGAATTCGGGACGATTAGAAAAGAATCGACAGGAGCGTATTGCCTTTTTGAAAGACACTGCATGCTCTAGAGCGGTGTTAAGGTCATCCTTGACTCTAAAGGTACCATCACACGCCGCAATATCGCCTGGTGATATGCGGCGATCTAAAGTGCGCGCTCACGATTTTCTTGGTCGCCTCAGATCGCCGATGGCGGCATCACACACCGCAATGTCGCCCTGAACCTAAGGCGATGTGTCGCTCCCCGGAAATCACCTCACCTACAGCAGAACCAATCTTGCCTAATTCCATTGCTGCTTCACACGCCGCAATCTCAAAGGCAATGTGGGCGTACATGTTCAGCGTGGCGAGGACATAGGTGAGCCACAGTGGTTTACACCGCGCCCCATACACGCTCACTGGACAACGCAACAGCATTACGATTGGTCAGCCTGCTATGGAAGGCTGGCTAATACATGATGCCATTGTCTATCACAGTTTGTATCAAGTACACGCTCGTGTCATCAATTATGGCTCCTGCAACACACTTTCCTCTCCACATCCACTTTCTGGAGCAGGGCGCGCTGGATTCTCCTCAGTATGCTCTGTTTCCGCAGCTGTGGATGCCAGTGATGCTGGTGGCACCAGTAGTCTTGGTGGTCACACAGGTCTATGAGGATCATAATTTCTGCCAGACCCTATGTGGCAGCGCGCTGTGCGACCGCCATGACTCTTCTATGTGTAGGGAGGAACGAACAGAAAAATGATGACGTCACCACGCACACTGGCGCCACCAAACAAAGTTGCGGGAGCGAACAAGGTGGACGTCTGCGGAGTGGGAGCAGTATAATATACACAGCAGCGTCACCAAATTCACACACATAGGGCGATTGCAGTGCGTGGACCATGGCACCCATCTTTCGATGTGTAGGCCAATATCTGAGCTGCCATGTGTGGCACTATACTCGACACAGCGCAACTTAATACACGTGGACAACATAGCTTACGCTATTCAATGGCGTGCGTAATTGCATTGAGTGTGCGGACGGTTGTGTAGCTGAGGATGTGTGTGGTGCTGAACGGACAGCTCGTCAACTGACAGCCAATGCAAACACAGTAGCCCACACCAATCAGTTCAGATGGGACGCAGACTCCAGCACGCTGAGGCACGCCTACGGGAAATCATAGGCAATGCTCTTTCCATCACTATCGCCCTGTCACATGCCACAACATGGAAATATCGCCTTAACGATTGTGGCTGATTACTGAGCACTGTTGAGAAATCGGGCGAGAGTAGATTATTGCCGCGAAATTGCCCAATCACACGCCGCAACCGTGAGGCAATTTCACGGCCGTGTTTTTGTAGGGGTGGTGGGTTTGCACTCATTTATTTGGATCGGTACAGCTCAGAGCCGCATCTTTGCAGTATAAGTGATTTTGTTTAGTATGAGGGATTATTAATGAGTGTTGTTACTTGTTTATAATATTTTATCTCTTTCTCACCCTCTGATTTTTCCTTGTCCTGAAGGGGCTGGTGGCGTGGTCCGGATGCTTCCGGTCCGGGTTACAGTCAGTAATTCTGACTTCGTGAGTAAGACCAGAGGTAGCCTGTGGCTTTTTCTCTATACTAATTAATATTTATGGATACTGTAGCCTTTTCACTGTGGCAGGCACTATATTTTTTGTGTGTTGCCCGCTTTATCATTGTTTTGTACTGCTCTATTGGTGCTCTCCTCTGATTGGTCCCGATGTCACCCTAGCAACGTTGGTAAATAATATGCCGCTGCTTCTATATTGAAGCGTCTGCGCACATGATCAGTAGGAGCAGGGAGCTGGGACCAATCGAAGAGCATTTTTAGTGCGGTCATGTGACTTGTGCACGTGACCCGGAAGTGGAGAGGCGCCCGGACACCGCTACTGATACCCGCTTAGTATACTGGCAGCATGTAAGCATAAGATCGTTGCTTATTTTCTTACAATTGTTTACCTGACGTGTTTCTGATCTATATTTCTTAACAGTTGTTTTTAAAGTTGGCTTTGTTTTTAACATTCTCACATTGTTTGTGTATTATGTTTAGCTGGTGGTGATGTCATTAGGGCGGTCTGACTCCACCTATATAAGGTTGGAGCAAGCACCACCAGCTACCAATGACCAGTTGAAGGGCAGCACGCCCGAAACGGTGCCGTTGTCACCCGGTCCCCCTCCCTGCACCTTGTACGAACTACCCCAATAAAGGACACCGCTTACAGCAACCTCGGTGAGTGCCGCTTTTTCTCTTTTTTCGTTGTTATAATCAGGCACTGCTCTGTCACAGAGGTGAACACTAAAAGAGGTCAACTATAGATTTAAAATGTGTTTGTAATGAGAGAGAATGTACTTCTGTTGTACTGTAGTAGCTCTGACCTCACTGCAGAGCTGTGTTTTATTGTGAGAGCAGAATGTCATTCATTACATGTCTCACACTGGTAATGCCCCCTTTCATTTAACAATTTCACCCCTGGGCGATTCAGTTTTCCTGTTTTTGTTTTTCCCTCCCCTTCTGCCATAGCTTTTTTATTTTCCTGTCAATATAGACATACAAGGGCTTTTTTGTGGGATGAGTTGTACTTTTGAATGAAATATTTTACCATATAGTGTACAGGAAAATAAAAAAAATTCCAAGTGCTGTGAAATTGTTTGAAACAAAAGTGTAATAAGACGTTTGTTTTTTGTGTTTTTTATTCACCATATTCACTATATGGTAAAACTGATGTGTCAGTATGATGCCTCGGCTCAGTACGAGTTCGTAGATACTAAACATACATACTTTCTAAGGCTGGCTTAAACCACGGATTTTTTTGATTCGGGCCTGTCCGATGTAAACCAGAGAGCCCCGGACCGGTTTTTGGCCCCATAGCAGTCTATGGGGCGGATGGAGCCGGATGGCAGTTCTCTGCCATCCGGTTTCATCACTCCGTGACAGTTCGGGGGAATACGGATTATTCCTCCGGACACAAAAATGTTGCTTGCATCATTTTTTTGTCCGGGGAGAAAAATCTTCCCAATTTGCCGGATCCCGGATTCGGCCGGATTCTCCAGGAGCTGGGGCAATCCAGCACTCCCTAACATCGGAGCCTATGGGGCCGGATTGCCCCAGACCAGGAGGATCCGGGAACCGGACACTGGCGGCTGCATGCCGCTGTTCTTTCAGGACTGCGGCGAGCTCCATGCTAGCACCGGTCTTGAAAAATCAGCAGCCGCGGCTGCACACAGGACCGGAAGGCACATTTGGCCCTCCGGTTCTGTGTGCTGATCCGGTCCAGGGCTGTCAGGGTCATCCCGGACAGCCCCGGACCGGATCACACCGTGGTGTGAAGCCAGCCTAGGAGGTGAAAAAAAAATTCAGAAGTTTTTAAAGAAAACGAATTGCACTTTGAGCCATTTTCCGGGACCCATAGTGTTCTAATTTTTCTGGATCTGGGACTATGTGATGGCTTATTTATTGAGGATTGAGCAGAAGTTTTTAATTATACCATTTTTGAGTGGATACGATGTTTTGATCGCCCATTATTTTATTGCAATGCTGGGATGACCAAAAAAATCCATTTTTTTTGTTTGAACTTTTTTCTGTTACGCAGTTTACCGATATATCGGGCATTTCTGAACGCAGCGGTAATATGTGTATTTTTTTTAATAGTTTTATTTTCAATAGGGCTAAAGGGGGGGTTGATTTGAACATATGTTATTTTTTTTCCCATATTTTTAAAAAGGTCTCTTTTTTCTCTTTATTTTACACTGGCCCCTAGGTGACCTCAGCCCTGCCCTCGGATGCCAGCAGGGAATGGCACCCCGCTGCAGTGCTTTGGATTGCGCTGTCAGGGATTCAAAGGGTTTAACAGCACCAATCAGATCGCTACTGCTAGCTTCACATGTCAGCTGAACAGATCAGCTGACATGTACAGGGAATGATGCGAGCTCAGTGTGTGAACTTGCATCAGAGGGAGGGACACGGCCAAGGGGCGTACTATTACACCCTTGGTTGTGACGTGGTTACATAGGCCCTGGAGGCAGTGTCTCATGGAGATCTATATCCAGCCCAAAGATCTTAACAGATCATTTGGATATAGGAAAAATGTGGATTTCTCTGGAATGACAGATTGCAAAGATCAAGTTTTCACTTTATACAGCTTAGTATGGCCTATATACCCATGTAGATGGCATGGGAGGGTAGATCCTGACAGATGGATGACTTTTCACATTCTAGGACCAGTTTTTTTTTGTCAGTGTCCAGTCAGCTGATATTTTAATTATAAAGTGTTTACCTCCCTAAACAAAACGAAAGTGATTGGCTCACCAATGTCATTTGGGAATTCATGATATTTCCTTTAAATTTTTTTTTATTCCTGGAAAACTCATTTAATACTACAATAAATACAACATGTATGTAACTTAAAAGGTTGTACAAATAAAAATGGCAAAAATGACACCACCTTCTGTGATATTGCTTCCTGCTGTGCAGTTACTGGCTGAAGAGACATCAGTCTTCCTGCTCTTTCCACTTCATGCACATAACTATAAGGCCCCTTTCACATCAGCAGTTTTTTTCAAATTACAGATCTGGTAAATCTGCCGCAATTTGGAAAAAAAAACGCTAGTGTGAAAGGGGCTTTAGACTGTTCAGCTTCAGGTGATTCTCTAGGATTTCTAGACTGACTGTTTTCGGAATAAGCTGGAAATCCTACAGTTTAACAGTGGGGATAACTCTCCTTATTTTTTGTATTTAATCTTTAGCGTTCCATTTAATGACCCTGGAACATGCATGTTTCCATCAATACAAATAAGACCATAAAGTCACCTTTCCCCAGCTAGACCATCCTGCGCAGCAGTTGTACACCGCACCTGTCAAAGTAGTAGAGGCAGACATACAGAACCATATTTGGAGGTGTTTTTCCTTTAGTTTTTTCATGAGTGAGGGTAGTCACAAGGAAATATCAGAAATACAGCAGACAAATGAAAATACTAAAATACAAAACAATAGAAAAAAGAAAATATGTATTTACAGGAAGGTAACATTATTATGGAGGGAGCGATGAGCGCAGCAAGTTTGACATGCAAGAGTCCAAGGGAACCGCTAAAAAGGCTGCGCAAAAATGAAGACAAATGTTTTGGAACATTTCATCTGCCCTAGGTCACTACATTGATCAGAACCAAATACAGTCACTAAACAGCCCATGAGTACATCAGAACGAGCACACAATACACTGGATTGGAACCGAGGCTTCACTTTGCTGGGATGGATTAGTCATATAAAGCCAAAGATGAAAGTGCAGGACATGCGACAGAACACAGCAGGCCTGACCTGACCTGGCATTATTCTGTGAATATTTAAACTATCCATAGAAAACATATCACCTCAGACTTGCCCTCTGCAACATGAATTGGGAAAAGGGTGAAATGGAATTAAATACGAACAGACTATGTATATACTTTGAGTAACTCACACACTGGCTGAGATCTAAAAAGTCACTTCACACCACAGAAGATATTTAAACTTAAAAAAAAAAAAAAAAGAGGGGGGGGTAGGGAGGAGGACAAAAAGAAATAAAAATAAACAAAAAAAAACAGGAGGGAGAGCTGGTAAGAGGGCTGCACTGCTCCTCATGGGGTCTGGTCCCACAGGTTTTGCAGAGTTGAAGTCCTGGAGCTCATAGGCCTTTAAAGTCACATGCTACATAGAGCCACAGTTAGGCCAGACCTTGAAGGAATCCGGGATTTCCAATCCATATAGATCCACTGGATCCCGGTTCTTTTTATATATATTTATATATATATATATATGTATTTAGTCTAAATTCTGACGTTCCAACAGGAATACAGTCCGCTGCTGAGGGCATGTTTCAGAGATAAGGACCCTTGCGTAGAAGTCAGTAGAAAGTTTTTTTTCCCCCATCATTTTACAACAAAAAATTAAATTCCTTTGAGGTCCATCAGTTGTAGCTGTGTCCATTTACACTGAGTTTATCCAGAGGAGAGAGATGCCAAATTGAAAAAAATGTTGCCACGTTTGGCTTAGTTTCTGGTTCCCATCATACCTCGAGGAAGCGGGAGCTGCTGGCCTTAGTGTGGAACGGTTCTGACCACATTCGGCGCAGGTCACCCTGTGGAAGAGCATAAGGTCAGCAAACACTTCAAGGTGTGGTGTAAAACTACACACAATATCTTATTTTTACAGGGAACCTGTCGCCAGGTCTTTTTCCATAGAAAGTGCAACCACCAACAGTAAGCACTTATATACAGCATTCTAGAATGCTCTATATATGTCCCCAATCCACGCTATGTAACATAATAAAAAATGATCTTATTATACTCACCTATGAAGCGGTCCGGTCCAATGGGTCGCTAGTCTTGATCTGGCACCTCTTCTCCTCTTTTTGTGGATGATAAGTTCTACTTCATCCACACATTGTCCTCTGTTGCGCTCCTGCGCAGCCGCACTTCTCTTTACTCTGCCAAGTACTGTAGTCCACATGCGCAAGGAAAGACCAAAGAGTGTCCATGCACATACACTACAACAATTTGCTCTGCCCTCAGCAAGACAGAGAAGTGCACCTGCACAGGAGCGCGATAGAGGACATCGTGTGGATGACGTAAGACTCGTCATCCACACAAAGCGAGAGGAGAGGAGGCTCTGGATAAAGACCAGCAATTCCAATTGGACCGAATGGCCCCATAGGATAGTAGAAGCAGCTATTTTTTATGTTATACTAATTGGCTTGAGGATACACATATTATTCTAGAATGTAGAATACAGTATATAAGGGCTTACTGGGCGTGGCCACATTTTATTAAAGTTCCCTTTATAATAAAAATCCACCACTACACAAAGTTATGGAAGAGATCTATGAATTATCACTTCCTGAACAATCCATGCATCAAAATGAACAATGTGGCAGTACCAGAGGAGAGTATTATGGACTTTAAAAAGACATGACAAATTAAGAATATATCTTACCTTTAAATAGGCCATGGTGAGTAGCGGTAATAAAGTAAAGGGAACCAAATAGAGTAAAGCAGGCTGTGCAGCTCTGTGAATACGTGAAGCCACTGTTGCTGTTAACAGTCCTGTAAAGTAACAAGATTAACACACAAATGCTTTTTTCTCCTCTTCATTTAAGTTAGTGTATAAAGAAGACAGACTCATGACTACTACACAAAAGAAAGAAGTTCAGAGGAAAAATAGGTTATGTCAACACCAAGGTGACACACTGGATGGGATAGTTTCTGATCAGTTCATAAATCATGTCTACACTTAAAGGAATCCTGTCACCTCCAAAACGCCTAAGCTACCAAAACAGGTCCCTGCAGCATCCTATCACTAATCTCACACTCCTTTTGTCTCCTAAAAGCATCCTGTGAAAGTGCATAAAACGTTTTAATACTCACTCATTAGTGAATATAAATAGCAGGGGCTATATTCTTTAGCGCTTAGGGCGTGTTGTTTTGCAGCCTGAATGATCCACCCTCTCTCTGGCTGTGCTGCTGTGATGTGGAGCTGAAGGCAGGACTAATGATTTGCATTCTGCGAGCGACAGAGAGGGGGAGGGCAAAGCCTGCACAAGCAAAGCAAACAGACAGAGAGAGGCTGGATCCTCGAGGCTGCAAAACAACACGCCCTAAGGGCTAAAGAATATAGCCCCTGCTAATTATAATCACTAATGAGTGAGTATTAAAACGTTTTTATGCACTTTCACAGGATGCTTTTAGGAGACAAAAGGAGTGTGAGGTTAGTGATGGGATGCTGCAGGACATGTTTTAGTAGTTTAGGAGGCGTTCTGGAGGTGACAGGGTCCCTTTAATATACCCATTCTGTATGTCAGTAATCACTGCAGCTAGCATATACACCCCACAGCCAACAAAATTAATATAAAAAAAAAATATATAATGATGAACATGATTTAAAAAATTCAGATAAGGTAAAAAATATTTATACCGTGTTAGCCAGTAGATAGACTGCAATTTTTCTGAGGTCCTCAGTGGATGATACTTTTTAATGTCTAACTGAAGTGTCCCGAAAGCTTGCTATGTTTACCATCTTTTCAGTTAGCCATTAAAAGGTATCAACCACTGAGGACTCTCAGATTGCAATAGAAAAAATTCAGTCATTTTGATAATACAATCTAAATATGCTTAATAAATAAAAATCTAGTAACTTACCCACAAAGTACCCAATAAGTGTGCAATGGAAATAGGAGACTTTCTGCATCCGTCCAGAAATGTTGGCGGTCCCCTGTGCACCACAAGAATCAGATGTTGCCTGTTTCTTGTAGTTGTCATAACGCAGAACAAAGCAGAGAAGTAGTCCTGGCATTACAATGTCTCCTATGCCAAGCATGGAAAAGTGACTGCCTGTAGAACTGTGCATAAAGACAGTGATAAAACATTATAAGAATATACAAACAGGGGCGTATCTACCTATCTACAAAAGTCATCTAAAAAGCAGAAGGCATCAATAAGAGAACCTTACCTAGGAAAAACTAATTTTCCTGGCAGCGACAGCCGAGGCACATCCCTACCAACATTAGGGCCAAGATGAAGCTTCCTTGATAAGACATCTAAAGGATTATCAGCAGGTTGTGTTGCCACCTTGACCATTACATTGCTGTTAAATATGTAGGCAGAAAAGAAGACCTGTAGAAGGGATCAAAGAAGCAGACAATCATTTTACCATATACAAATAGCCTATGCGAGAAGTCTTATAAAAGGATACCTAGACCAGTTCAAAGGCCTCTCACCCAGCCATTTCTTCATATATTGGAGAACTCTCAGAAGTGATATTTTACAAACTGTACTCCTCAAATTAAACCAAACTGCTGTCAGGAAATGTGTTAACCATTTAGGCACTTCACAGGAATTAAAGCATTTGCATTTGATTCATTCTATTGTGACATACACACACATGCATATATATACTCAGCTTTATATATTAGATATGGAAGGATATGAGACTGCGTTCAGCTACATGGAGGGCTATAAGGCTGCATTATGCCATATGAAGGACTATAAGTCTGCATTATACTATAAAGATAACCATGCTGTTTAGGGTGTGGCTATGTGGCGTGGGCATTGGTATGTGGCGTGGGCATTGGTATGCGGAGTGGATGTGGCTATGCGGAGTGGATGTGGCTATGCGGAGTGGATGTGGCTATGCGGAGTGGATGTGGCTATGCGGAGTGGATGTGGCTATGCGGAGTGGATGTGGCTATGCGGAGTGGATGTGGCTATGCGGAGTGGATGTGGCTATGCGGAGTGGATGTGGCTATGCGGAGTGGATGTGGCTATGCGGAGTGGATGTGGCTATGCGGAGTGGATGTGGCTATGCGGAGTGGATGTGGCTATGCGGAGTGGATGTGGCTATGCGGAGTGGATGTGGCTATGCGGAGTGGATGTGGCTATGCGGAGTGGATGTGGCTATGCGGAGTGGATGTGGCTATGCGGAGTGGATGTGGCTATGCGGAGTGGATGTGGCTATGCGGAGTGGATGTGGCTATGCGGAGTGGATGTGGCTATGCGGAGTGGGAGTCGCTTGGTACATACATACTCAGCTTTACATATTAGATGTCAGTGCAATTACATTGGTATCACATGTGTTTTTGTTATATTTTGTTAGTTGTATGCAAAGTTTTTTTCATTTAGATTTTTTCTGTCACTATCCTAAGAACTGTAACATTTTTCTTTCTTGTCCAACAGAGGGCTTTGGGCTTACGGTATTTTTTGCAGGACAAGTTGGAAGTTTTTATTACTATTGAGGTGCATAAAATTTTTATTTAGCGCTTTTTGTTCATACTTTTTGGAAACATAATGAACAAAAATAAGCAATTTTTTTTCTAAAGATATTATCATTTACACCGTTCACCCTGCGGCACAAGTGAGAAGACTGATTTTTCCCCCCTCTTTGTGTCATTAAGATTTTACCATTACCAGTTTTCTACAGTTTTTTTATGATGATTATCTACTTTTTGACACCAACAACATTTTACAAAAATGTGCTTGTTTGTGCATCACCATATTTTGAGAGATGCAACTATTTACAGAGCAGTACGAGAGCCTTTATTTTCAGAATTAATTGATGTTTTCATAGATACCATTTTTTAAACTTTCCAACTTTTTTCTATCAGTATATTAAAAAAAAATTGAATTTTTCTTCCCAGTGTGTTTGTTATATGGAACAATGTGACAGTTTTACAATGGGACACTACCAGTCGAGCATATATATATATTTTTTTATTTAACCTTTTCCTAACATGGGAAATGATTAGTATTTTCACTTTTATCACTGGTCTTCTATATTGTAGTATTCTTGTACTTTGGGCTGAAAAGCAACTATTGGCACCTGTGATCGCCTTCTCCCGCTTGTACCATTTACGGTAGATGCTGCTGTTGCAATTAACAGCAGCCTCTAGGGTTAATCAGCCTGTCTTTTAATAATCATCGAGACTAATGCCATAGGATATCAGCTGTCATATTAGTCATTAAAGGGTAAAACATTTTTTTGTGTCCCCTGTGCTACACTGCGTGTCTGAAATAAAGGCTCCTGGTTTAGCGTGTCAATTTGAATGTTTCCCTTCAACTTAAGGGTTGTAACAAACATTCTTCTCTTTTTTCGCCCTCTTTCATACTGCCTAATCATAAGAAGGCCACTCAGAGAGGAAAAAAAAAGTCCCACAGGAGAAGTCAAAACAGGCATTTTCAGTATGATCAAGTGAGACTACACTGGCGATCAAAATTAGAGAACAATGTAGGACTACTTGATTTTTTTCAGATAGGATGTAATCTACATTGATCAACATGTGAAGGTTTTTGAGTAAGGGTTAACACCATGCCAACTGAACAGGGTTTTCCAAAATAACCAAAGTTTATCAACCTAAAACCTTTATTTTACACAAAACGTGTTGATCATAATTAGAGAACAGCAATGACTGTAGCACTAAGGAAGATTAAAACTACATTTTGTGAAGGTTACAGCAGTCACCAATCAGTAGGAAGTGTATAGGCCTTTGCTTTATACAGGCCTTTGCTTTGTACAGGTCTTTGCTTTGAACGATGCCAGCACATCTGCAGCCACAGGACATCACTAGTTTCACACACTGCTCTGGTGGAATTTTGGACCATTCTTCTTCCAGTCTCTTCCACAGTTCTGTGACTGTTGTGGGTTTCTTGAACATAACTTTGTCACCAAGGATTTTACAGAGGTTTTCTATAGGGCTTAGGTCAGGACTCTGGGCGGCCATTTCATTATTTCAATGTTTTCTGTTTCAAGGAACTTCTTTACCCGTTTTACTGTGCAACAGGGGACATTGTCCTGCATGAAAATTGCTGGCGATTACTGAATGCAAGTAATGGACTATGTGTTGTTGAAGAAGGTTCTGGTACAGACTTATTATTTATTTATAGAGCACCATTGAATCCATGGTGCTGTACATGAGAAGGGGGTTACATACAAACAAGTTAAAAATACAACAAACAAACTAACAGTGACAGACTGGTACAGAGGGGAGAGAGGACCCTGCCCTTGCGGGATACATTGTACAGTGGAAAGAGAGACAGTAGGTTGGGTCTGCTCTGGCGGAGCGCCAGGTCCAATGGTGGCGGAGCGCCAGGTCCAATGGTGGCGGAGCGCCAGGTCCAATGGTGGCGGAGCGCCAGGTCCAATGGTGGCGGAGCGCCAGGTCCAATGGTGGCAGGGCGCCAGGTCCAATGGTGGCGGAGCGCCAGGTCCAATGGTGGCGGAGCGCAGGTCCAATGGTGGTGAGGTGGCACCGTGGTCATTGCAGCCTGCAAGCTGTTCTGCAAAGATGGGTTTTCAGGTTCCGCTTGAAGGTTCTGAGTGTAGGGGACAGTCGGACGTTTTGGGGTGCAGAGTTCCAGAGGATGGGGGATGCTCGGGTGAAGTCTTGCAGGCGGTTAGATGAGGAACATACAAGTGTGGAGGAAAAGAGAAGGTCTTGGGAAGATCGGAGGTTACGAGTTGGATGATGTCGGGAGATTAGTTCAGAGATATATGGGTGGGAGGGGGACAGATTATGGACGGCTTTGTAAGTCAATGTTAGTAGTTGGTGAATTGGGAGCCAGTGGAGGGATTTGCAGAGGGGAGAAGTGAAGGAATTGTGAGGAGAGAGGTGGATTAGTCGGGCAGCAGAGTTAAGGACAGATTGAAAAAATGCAAGAGAGTGTTGGCAGAGAGGCCACAGAGGAGGAGGTTGCAGTAGTCGAGATGGGAGATGATGAGGGCATGCACTAGTAGTTTAGTAGATTGAGGGTTGAGTAAGGGACAGATTCTGGAAATATTTTTGAGTTGGAGGTGGCAAGGGCTTGGATATTGTGGTTTGAAGGACAGGGCAGAGTCATGGGTTACTCCAAGGCAGCAGACTTCAGGTACAGGGCAAAGTGTGATGCAATTTATTGTGATAGATAGATCAGGTAAGGAAGGTGTGTGAGACTGAAAAAAGATAATGAATTTGGTTTTGTCTACACCGAGTTTTAGGAAGCGACAGGAGAAGGAGGATATGGCTGATAGACACTCTGGGATTCTGGACAGCAGAGAGGTCACATCAGGGCCAGAGAGGTAGAACTGAGTGTCATTACTTGCATTCACTCTGCCATGTAACTATATGAGAGGTCCAACCCCTGCAGCAGAAAACATTCCCCAAACCATGACACTTCCTCCATCACCTTTCATTTACTTATTTACACTTTTTGGGTTCAGTCTTTCCCAAGTTTTTTGACAAACACGTTTCCCATTAGACCCAAATAGATTAAACTTGCTTTCATCACTAAAATGAACTGTGGACCACTTATGTGTCCATACAACATGCTCCTCACCAAAGTTGAGTCTAGCCTTTTGATTCTTTCTGCTAATGAGAGGTTTGGCCATTGCACAGCCGGCTTTCAGTCCAAAAGCTCTTAAACATTGTGACACTGTATGACGAGACATATCCTTACCCTCTTCAGTGCTGAAATGGCGAGCTATTCCAGCTGCATTGTTGTAACAATGGCGATTCTTTGCATTATCCTGTCCTCTCTTGCATTTGTCTTTCGAGGGCGACAAGCCTTCAAGAGGGACTTGAAAGAGTTTGTGATTTCTAGAATATTGCAATTTACAACATCACAGACTTGGAACAACCAACTTGTGTTGCCATGGCTGATAGGGTGTCCCCTTTGGCCTTCATCTGGACAACCTGCTGCCAGAGGGTTTCAGTCACTTTGGAATGGCACACCATTGTTGCAAAGTGAATGCAAACTGGAAATTTGGGCTGCCATTTAAATAGATTTTGACAGATAATTAAGGAAATTAGCGCCAGGGGCCAGAATAACATCAATAACTTGCAGGTATCTGAAAATGTTCTCTAATTTTGATCAGTGTTCTTTTTCATTTATCTCATTCACATTTTTATTTGTGCTTTAGAATACATTCAATTAATGAAATAATCTTAAAATCTTGCTATTTTAATCGTGTTAAGATATTTTCACATAGGACAACACAATGATCTTAACATTAAGGAAATTGTGTATTGTTCTCTAATTTTCATCGCCAGTGTATGTACCTCATTTGACCACACAGACTGCCCAAAACTCAACACTTCCCATCAATACATAATGCCGGGAGAGAAGGTAAACTGCAGCGTGGAAGCGGTGAAGATCATCGTGGGAAAGTGTTTGTTACATATAATGACTGTATGCCTATGAAGGTATGTGCGTACGCTGAAGATTTGGTGCAGAAATTTTCTGCACCAAGTGGCAGAAAAAGGCACCTAAAAAACGCAATGCGGTTCTGACGTATTTTCAGTGTGCAGTACCTTGCGTTTTTTGGTACGTTTGCCCTAAAGTCAGCATTGGCCAGTTCACCCATCCTTTAGGCCCCAGATTTCACTCGCAGGTTCGTGGTGCAGACAGATGCCAGCACTTATGGGCTAGGTGCCGTTCTCAGCCAGGTGAACCATCAAGGTGAGGAGCACCCAATTCTGTACCTAAACAGGAAACGTATGCCCAGAGAGGTGATGTATGCCACAATGGAAAAGGAGTGTTTAGCTATTGTATGGGCTCTACAGAAACTGCAACCATACCTCTATGGGTGCAACTTCACCGTGATAACAGATCATAACCCACTGAGCTGGCTCAACAGAGTAGTTGGGGACAATGGTAAATTGCTTAGATGGAGCCTAATATCGGGTCCGGGGCTGTCTGGTTTACACCGGACAGCCACGAACCTGATGCTGCCGCAGTGTGAAGCCGGCCTTACTTGCATTTTCCCATCACTAAAAGATGCTGCTTTCTTATAATTGGGCATTGCCTGCCAACTGGGTGCAGAAAAATTCAGAAGTCCATACCCCATATCTCCACAACACAGTGAAGAGCTAAAAAAAAAATATTTAATCAGCTCTGCAACAGCCAATTTATGATATGGTAGGTGGTTATGAATAAAAAGTAGTACTGAAGGTCCATTAAGGCAGCTCTCACATCAGCATTATTTGAAATTCGCTGCAGATCCTGCAGTTTTGCCACATCTGCCATGTAACGGAACACTTGCGACAAGCCCTATTCATTCCCCATGGGACTTGAGGTCATGTACGGCAATTACGGTTTTACTAGCTGTGTTTTTTTGACTTGCCGCAAGTGCCAGATCTGGCAAAACCGCACTCTGATAGTGGAGCTCAGACCGGGAGTTTTTATTTAGGCCGTACACCGCTATGTGCAAGAACTGTGCAATTCAAAATGGTGTTTTGAGTGATTAGTTGGGAGGCGGGCGAGAAAGGGTGTATTGCAGGACACTGAGCAATCAGCAGCATACTGCAGCATTTATAATATATAAAAAAGGTGAGGGGGCAACAGAGGGGCAGGTCTGAAAACTAAAAAACAATTTTTATTGTTGCTCCATCTCATATAAGGCTATGTGGTTATTTTGACGCATACATTTGGGCTAAAACAACGTTTAATGACTGCAAAACAGAATAATCATTGAACTACATAATTCTACAAATTATATTATATAATTTATTGATTAACAGACTAATGCCTTTGAAACCAACAATTCTGCTTACCCAAAACACATCATATATAAGGAGCCCTGAAAGTAGAAGACAGGAAACCTTCAGGCTAGGCAGGCGGACAAAGGCGATCATTGCTACACATAGTCCCATTGCAAGGGCTGGAAAGAAACAAAGTAGTGGATTGTTCAAACCCATTTCTTCAAGGAGGAATTCATGCAATGTGTTATGACAGTGGTAATGTGCTCTACACAACTACAGCATATCATACAGCCATAGAAGAGAAAAAAAAAACATTTAAAACTGCAAATGAACCCAAGGTTTCTAATCTTAATGTAGATGGTGCTTTCATATTGGTGACCCATAATTTGTGAAAGAAGAGAAGACTCACCATCCATGAGCAGCCAGTGGCCCGTCAGTACCCAAATAAGAACTAACATTACAGAAAGAGAAAAGGATAGCAGCTCTGCAACTGTAAAGCGACCACAGCATCCAAAGGAAATCCTGGAAAACCAATGGAAATGTTCATAGATTATTGCCAGGCACATCACATCTGATAAATTTGTATCTTGGCCATTTATAATAGGACTATGTATTTAAGTAGCCACACACAACCCTATACCCCAGTAGCCACACAAAACCCTGAAAGAATTTTGAGCTCTATTCTTTTTTATATATAAGACATGACATAGTAATTTTAGCACAGAATACAACCATGTTAGAGTACCGGTTCCAAGGACAGGATTTAGTCTTCCCAATTAGTTCAAATGGAAGGCGTTTTATAAAACTTTCAGATACTTTTAGATATGAACAGCAAAGATTGCCTTTTCCTAAGGGTACTGTCCATATGGATATACCCCGATATTTATACAGAAAGACCCTCTTAACTAGTTATACATTTAAAAACATCTGGCAGATCCTTCTAGTAGGAGGCTGGACACAAACACTTCCAATTACTTGGTATTGTGCTTCTATGTTCAGGCTCTCTGATCTATAGCTGCACAGAGCGCATTGAGTATCCCCCTTAACCCCTTCATGACCCGGGAATTTTTCATTTTCGTTTTTTGCTCCCGTTTCCAAGAGCCATAACTTTTTTTATTTTTCTGTCAATATAGACATATGACGGCTTGTTTTTTTTGCAGGACGAGTTGTACTTTCAGATGCAATCATTTATTTTACCACATAGTGTACAAGGAAATTGCAAAAACAAAAAGTGCAATCACATGTTTTTTTGCGTTTTTGTAGCCGCCATGTTCAGTATATGGGAAAACCGACTTGACGGTGTGATGCCTCGGGTCGGTACGAGTTTGTAGATACCAAACATGTATACCTTTACTGGTATCTAAGTGGTGAGAAAAAATTCAGAAGTTTGGGAAAAAAACAAAACGCACTTTTTGACCATATTTTGCGACCCGTAGCGTTCTCATTTTTCGGGATCTGGGGCTGTGTGATGGCTTATTTTTTGCGTCTTGAGCTAACCTTTCTAATGATACCATTTTTGGGAGGATACGCTGTTTTGATCGCACGTTACTGCATTTTATAGCAATGTTGCGGCGACTAAAAAAACGTCATTTTGGCATTTGGACCGTTTCTTCTGTTACGCAGTTTAGGGCTCTCATTAATTATTTTATATGTTGATAGATCGGGCGATTCTGAACGCAGCGATACCAAACGTGTATTTTTTAAAACATTTTTAATACTTTTATTGTGAATGGGGGACAAGGGGGGTGATTTGAACTTTTTTTTCTGTTTTTTTTTTTTATTACAGGTTTTTAAAAAATTATATTTTTTTATTAATTCTTATTTTTACATTGCCCCTTTAAGAGGCACCTTGCTGCACAGTCTGATCGCTTCTGGATGATACCAATGAGCTGCAGCTCATCAGTATCTCCCAGAATCGCGGACGTGTTGTGGTTGGCAGCCCCGGAAGTGCTTTCTGACAGCATCCAGGGTCTAGCCAAGACCCCGGGCTGTCACATGACCGCCACAGATCCGGCAATATTATCGCTGGATCTCCAATGCAGGCGGGGAACAGAACGTTCCCCGCCGTGGCCACCTTGGATCCCGCTGTCAGTGATTGACAACAGGATCCAAGGGTTAACAGCACCGATCGGATCCTGGATGCGATCGGTGCTGTTACCCTGACATCTCAGCTGATGAGATCAGTTGAGATGTCGGGGCTTTGATGTGAGCTCCGCGCCGGAGCTCACATCAAACCCCCCCTTACCGGTCCATGATGTCCTCCTACGTCATAGGTCGGGATGGGGTTAAAGGATATCTGTCAGCAGGTTTTGCTATGTAATGTGAAGACAGAATGAAGTAGGAGTTAACACAGATTTCAGTGATGTCTCTTATTACACTGTGCTGTTTACCTGCAATGTTTGTTTTAGCTTCAGGAGATTATCATTGGAAGAAAAGGTCAGCTAGACACACCCATGCTGTGATTAGAAGCTCACTATCTATAGACATTGTATATAGAAATCATGGTATAGACTGATACAGCTTTCTCAGCACTGCTGCATTGTTAAACATTAAAACTTTGTGTCAGAACCACTTCACCCAGTAATCTAAGTGATACATTGTTGGATTCAGGGCTTGTTGCCTACATCATGCTGTTCTCAGATGATGTAATAAATAGGTCAACAGGTTTTTGCTATCTTTAAAATCAATGGGCGGCATGGTGGCTCAGCAGTTAGCACTGCAAACTTGCAGAGCTGGGATCCTGGGTTCAAGTTTGCATGTTCTCCCCCATGTTTGTGTGGGTTTCCTCCGGGCACTCTGCTTTCTTCCCACACTCCAAAGACACACTGATATAGGATGTTAGCTGTGAGCCCCAATGGGGAAGTATTGCTGATTTATGTAAAGCGCTATGGAATTAATAGTGCTAAATAAATGAATAATCATATATATGTATATAATTATCAAAAACTAAAAAAAATAAATAAAAATAAAGCAACTTGTTAGCAAATGGGAACAAATGAAAGGAGTTCAATTCCACAGAATTCATGGATGCATACTCACTTATTCTGAGGAGAGCAGGGCCTGGTTAAATACTGGCACATAGGGAGCAAGAGAAATGCAAACGCTATTGTTGCAAGAACTGAAAGAGAAAATGAACATTAGCTTCTTTCACCTTTGAGAAATTATCATCACTTTGAACAAGGAAAATACTCACCTGCAGTGCAAATAGTGAACACCACCTGAACAGAGTCAAAGAAGAAGAACATGACCAAAAGGGACACGGAGGCGCCAATAGGAAGGAACAAAGCTTGAGTGGAGTCAATAGTCTGGATACCTGTAGAAGAGCAAGCTTGTTACTGATCCCAAAATGATTCACCTGCTGTGAGGAACGTGTATTTTTCATCACCATCCCTTAAGCTGGCTACACCAAACTGCTGAACACGGTAACTAAAACCTCAACATGCCAAACAAACATATATACTCAAACAGCTCCAATGATGTTAGAATGAAAAACCCCTTTTGTTTGTTTTATTTTTACATCTTGCCATTCACTAAGTTTGAAATTGCATTACTTGTAATGGGTTATTGCACAATGAACACCATGGAAGCACACCCCTAAAACAATGGGAGAATTGTGGAGTTTTTACCGTATATTTCCAATTCCACCACAATAAGAATTTCTTACTACACTGTATGTTAAGATAAACAATGTTATTTAAAACTGCAACTCATGCTCCTAAAAACAAGTGGTAGGCCCCTTTTGCACTAGCGTTTTTTTCAAATTGCGGCAGATTTACCGCATCCGCCATGGGTTTTTTCGCAGCCACACGCCCATAAGCAATGCATGGGGCTTGCCGCAAGTGCGGACCGTTAGGCAGCAGATGCGCTAATCTACCGTATCTGCCGCAATTTGGAAAAACGCTAGTGTGAAAGGGACCTTATACTCCTCTTCCAGCGTTTTCTTCTGTTGCCACTGGTGTGCTGGTTGGTCTACGACTATTTGTGACCTCCTGGCAGATCTCCTTCTGGAAAAAGGAGGAAAAAAAAAAAAACACAAAAAAACCCCCAGAAAATCGACAGGTGGTGACGGAGTTAAAATAAATATACCATACATTCTTCTCAGAGCGACAACATTTTTATTTCTCCATCATTATAACTTTATAAGGACTTGTTTTTTTGCGAGATGATTTGTACTTTTGAGTAAAAGCATTAATTTTTACCATATAGTGTACTGAAAAATGGGAACAAAAAATCCAATTGCATAGATATTGCAAAGAAAAGTGAAATTCCACAAATTTTGTTTTTGGTGTCCTTGGACAGCTATTTGGTCTTCACCATAGAGGAGTTTGGAGTGTGATTGAGGTTGCAGACAGGTGTCTTAAGACCCCATTACACGGCATGACATCATTAACGATGTCACTGATACGTCACGGGTTTGGAGTCGTTCCAGCGACATCGTTAGGACATCGTTGTGTGTAACACAGATTCAACTACGATAAATCGTTGGATCGCTGATCACAGGTTTGAGAACATGTTCTCAAATCACACGATCAACGATCAGCCAACCTGGTATATCGTTGTGTGTGACACCGCGATAATGATTCGTTGACGACTTCGCCCATTCACAGCAATGAGCAGGTATCATTCCTGGGTTGTGCGAGCTATACCTGCTCACTACATCGTTGGCGAGTCGTCCACGATATCTAGACGTGTAACATCTCACCAACGGTGTCAAAACGATGTTGGAAACGACCGCGCGCCCACGAGATCGTTGCCAACATCGTTTTAATGTCGTGCCGTGTAAAGGTAGCTATATACTGATAACAAGTTCAAACAGGTGCCAATACTACAGGTAATGAGTGGAGGACAGAGGAGCCTCTTAAAGAAGTTGTTACAGGTCTGTGAGAGCCAGAAATCTTGCTTGTTTGTAGTGACCAAACATTTATTTTCCACCAAAATGTGCAAAAAAATTCTTTCTAAGACCTCGTTCACACTATGCGTATTTTTCGCGCTTTTCCCCCCCAACGCGCACCTGCGTCTGATAGCAAAGTGAATGGACTTTCACTTTTGCTGTTCACACGCAGTGCTATTTCCGGCCGCACTTTTATGGGAGAAAGCGCTGTTCAGACGATGCGTAATTCCAGCGGCAATACGCTCTTGCTGATGTCACAGAGGGGAGGAAGAATCCTGTTCCTCCTTCCCTCTGTGACCGCCCCATTTTATTTTGCAGTGCATTATACACTGCAAAATCAAATGTAAAAGAATGACAAAATGTATTAAAAATAATAAAGATGATCAGGTCGGATTTCTGCCACTGCGAGAGGTGAAAGACAATACTATCAAATCGATATTGCTCATCTCACATCTGAAGGCTAGTCATATGCCGGCCTGTGTGTTGTCGGTCGACATGGAGAAGGCCTTCAACAGGGTCAGTTGGCCTTTCCTGAGAGGGACGCTCGCGCAGATCGGACTGGGCTCAAGATTCCGAGACAAAGTTCTAGCCTTGTACACGATTCCAACAGCGAGGATTAGATGCAACGGTGTCATGTCAGAATCTTTCCCAGTGAGTAACGGGACGAGACAGGGGTGTCCTCTTTCCCCTATGTTGTACGCCCTGGTAATGGAACATCTGGCCATTGCTCTGAGACACAACCACAATATCCGGGGGGCGGCAATTGATGGAAAAATGTACAAATTGGCACTGTATGCTGATGATTTGCTGATGTATGTTACCGAGCCCGAAACCTCCTTCCCATCTATTATGAAGGAATTTGAGGCCTATAGTTCTGTTAGCAACTTTCGAGTCAACCTCACCAAATCAGAGGTCATGAATATCAGCTTGCCAACGGAACGCGGATCGAACACAGTCGGCATTCACTTTTAAATGGAGCACGACCCCTTTGAAATACCTCGGCATCCACCTGTCAGCTGATCATTCACAACTATTTGACCTGAACTACAAACCCCTCCTTCAAAGAATTAAAGATGACCTTAAAATGCATATTGGGAAGCGCCTATCCTGGTTCGGCAGGATCAAAGTCCTTAAGATGGATGTAGTACCAAAATTGCTCTACCTCTACCAGACTATTTCTATCGCCTTGCCCCGCACATTCTTTGTCCAGCTAAGATCAATCACTACCGCGTTCAGGTGGTCCAACAGCAGGTCCCGATTGGCGCATAAGATCCTGGGCAGGCCTAAATTAGACAGGGGAGCGGGGCTTCCAGACTTTCACCTCTATCACGTCGCAGCAGTGCTCAGTAGAGTGGTATGTTGGTTTCATGGCGTTCTATCGAAGCAGTGGGTAGACCTCGAGGGCCGTTTGGTGGGGTGGAATCTTACTTCTCTTCCCTGGATTCCTAGATCCAGGCGCCCAGACTGTATTGCATTCTCCGCTCTCCTGAGAGATGCACTGCGGGTATGGGATGGCGCATGCACCAGACATCACATCTCTGACGGGTGGGGACCCATGACTCCTTTGTTCGATAACCCTGACTTCCCTCCGGCGGTTCAGGTGGAGACATTCATGGTGTGGTCTAGGCGGCAACATACCAGGGCTCGGGAGGTGTTGTTGGGGTAGTCCCTCCTTCCCGGCTCTTTCAGATTTTCAATCTCGGTTTCCAAATGGCTCAGTCCGATGGTTTGCATACTTACAGCTACGATCCTTTATCTGCGCCGCTCGGCCCCTCTTTGACCTGGCTAGGGATCTCTCAAAGTTTGAAGCCCTCCTGGTGCAAGCTCTGTGCCAACCCACAC
This sequence comes from Allobates femoralis, assembly GCA_033576535.1. NCBI lineage: Eukaryota > Metazoa > Chordata > Amphibia > Anura > Aromobatidae > Allobates > Allobates femoralis. The sequence continues at coordinate 641,066,454 of JARQOC010000003.1, forward strand.
AATTTCTCAGATCTATTCACTTTTGTCCACCCCTAATGATCTCAAATCGCTGTGGTTTGTGAGGGCATGGGAGGTGGAGCTGGGCCTTCAGTGTTCAGACACAGGGACTAGCAGAAAGCGTTCTTCTGCGCTCACAAATTGTCGATACCATGCAAAATACAGGAGCAAAATTACAAACTTGTCACCAGATGGTACAGATGCCCCGGAGATCTTCATAAAATCTACACTTATGTTCCAGATACCTGCTGGAGGTGTTCATCGGACGATGGATCCATGTTCCATATTTGGTGGAACTGCCCTCCCATCTTGGCATTCTAGCAAAAATGTTCTCGATCTTTGAAAACATCTCCGGCTCATCAGTCCCATGCCTCCCTCAGATAGGCCTTTTATTGTCAATGATCCCTGAAACCTTCCGGGGACTTAAACGCTGCCTTCTCCGGCATTGTCTCACAGCATCCAGGCGAACAATCCCGAGACGGTGGAGGACCTCCCTGGTCCCTGGGTCCTGGATTGGATAAGGGAAATGGAGCGTACTGCTCTTTTTTTTGGAGGAAGAGCAAGCAGTATATTGTAGTACACACAAAGTGGATCAGATAACAAATTTTATCTATAATCTTAGAAAAAATCCACATTGTGCTGCAAATTTTCACAACAGATGTACAATACCAAATATAATATCTGCAGAAATGGTGCTTAACTGATCTGCACACAGAACCTCTTTGCATATTTCCAATCTTATTATCTTCTGTCTGAGCTATAAGCATGCAAGCTGCAGGATTCATAAAATAATTGTAGCAGCTTCTTTACAAGTAAAACCCGCATTAGACTAAAGAAAAAGTTGCATTGTTTTACAGTATTTTATTTGGCTCTCAGCAAATGAAAATATTAACATACTTTATTGTGACACACCCATCACCTCTACAGAGCCTAGAAACCAATTAATAATGATAAGCACCTTACTTTATTCCATAGCTTAAACCACGATAACACAACCTTATTTTGCTTCCAGGTTTATGACCTAATGTAATGTATCAGTCTGTACATCTCATTAAAGCACGGGTTCTATGAACAAAAGGGACGATGATAAGACAGCAGAGTTGTGTCAGGTCATATACAATAGATAACTGTATGTACATTCCTCAGATCTGAACCAGACCTGTAAGAATTCACTACATACATGGCTCCCTGCTGGCCTATTCCATTCACACAGCGCTCGAGCTCCGTTGTTTTGGAATCTCTAATCTGTACAGACTTGTCCAGTCCTATGTTCCCAAGAAGCAATAGGGGTGTCTGTCTGACACTTATCGGCCCTTGTTATGAATATGTCCTACCACCAAGACGAATAGGTAAGACTTGTGAACAGCAAATACCTTGTGTATATAATTCGCTTTATTCCATATGATGATCATGGGTTTAATGACTTCTATATTACGACCATTAAATTACTTTTAAAAAGAAGCGATCAGCTCACCTGTCCAGGTGTATGGCAAAATATTTCAGAAGTGTCAACCATCAAGACGATAACCGGCACTCATCTTCTGAAGAGAAATTTTTTATTGTTCCAGAAGTATAAAATAAAAAACACCAAAAATGGTTGAACACGACACAAGTTAAAAAGGCAGGTAGAGACTGTCCAGTGCACTCCATGGTCCTTTATCATTCCAAGCTTGGGGAAAAACATGCAGGTCTGAAACATGTTACCTGGGAACCAGGACTGTGGAGTCAGAGTCAGAGTTCCCTGTGGTGGAGTCGGTATAAAATGGGCAGACTCCTAAATCTATAATAAATTGGGTACAATTGGGTTCAAAGCAGAATGTGCTGATTACTATTATTATGTTCTATCTAAATAGCTTGATTATGGTATCATAAAAATGCTTAAAACCTGAAGTTGTCATTGTACTACAATAAATGTATCGCTTAAACATGAGCTGTGTATGAGGGAGTTGGAGTCAGGGACATTGAAGAGTCCGAGGTTTGTCTTACCGACTCCACAGCCCAGCTGGGAGTAGAGTGGATATTATTTCTTTCCTGTCTTTTTAACTTGTGTTGCTGTATTCAACCATTTTTGGTGATTTTTTTAAATATTTATGTATCAATAAAGTATTTATTTGAAGAAGATATGAGTGACGTCTATTGTTTGGATTGTTGAGTAAATTACTTTTGCTCAATGATGATGACATCGCAACTGTCAACAAGTATCACCTTCGTACAGAATAATGGATATTTCAGGGCCATAACTAATTGCTCTCCGACGTCTCCAGCAATAATTTCTACGTTATTCCCACTCAACTACTCCTGCACTGAAAACAGCTTTCTGGACACCATCATTAAGCTACAGAACAATGAAATAGAGACATCCTTGTACCGGAAACCAATTGACCGTCCAAAATATCTCAGATGCGACAGTTTTCATCCAAAACACATAAAAAAACTCTGTTGTGTATAGCCAGGCCATCACATACAATCGATATGTTCCAACCCTACAGATAGAGACAGTCACCTTGAGGACCTCAGAAAGACCTTTTTGAACCAGGGCTACTATCCAAGAATAATCGAGAACCAGATTACATGATCCACCAGAATATCAAGGAATCATCTCCTACATTACAAAACTAGAGAAGAAAACAACAGAGTTCCTCTCGTAGTCACCTACAATCCAAGTCTGGAGGTGCTAAGAGGAGCTGCACAAAAACTGCAACCACTCCTACAAAAAGATGCCCGACTAAAATCAATATTTCCTGATCCCCCACTCTGGTGTTTTAGACAACCTCCAAATCTAAAAAACATCACTGTGAGAAGCTCACTGTCTTCTGCAACAGTAATAGGAACCTTTCCCTGAAACCAGAGAAAGTGCAAAACCTGTCCATCTATAATGACAACGGACAAGATAAGGATTCCTGGGACAGATCAGGACTACAAGATCCCAGGTAGCTTCAGCTGCATCACAAGCAATGTGGTGTATTTAATTATATGTACCAAATGCTCAACAGCTGGAATATACATAGGGGAGACCGGGCAAAAATTCAGGACAAGAGTGAATTCTCATCGCCACTCAATAAAAGAAAAGTGTATGGATCTACCTGTAGCAAAACATTTTTCCAGCCCTGACCACAGTAAAACTGACATGGGGCTGCTCATCTTAAAAAGCAACTTCAAATCTCAGAGAGAGAGAAGAATTTGGGAATACAAATTGATAACGACCTTTGACACATTCAAAACAGGATTAAATGTATCACATGGATTCATGGCTTTTTATAGAACATGAATGGACATTTGGGGACATCACAGATTCATGCGTTTTCTATATAAATTGAAAAGACATTTGGGGATAACACATCTCAACAAACTCCAGTTTGAGGACAATGAACTTTTGACACTTCTTATATGAACACCCTCGCCTCCTTTTATTGCTTTCCTCAACTCATTTAAGTATTTTCGTTCTCCACAGACCACTACCATTATACAATTTGTTCCGCTTATCTTATACTTTTAGCTTCAATTTCCCAGGCCATCTCTTCCTCCCTAGCCTGACTCTGCTTTACGTCACCTGTCGTATTTACTATAACATCTAAAACGTTTGTTTTTTTGTTTTGTTTCATTTGCTTATGTATATATGTATGTGTCTTCAGAATCTGTGTCATTATTTGCCTGACAAAGGGACCACAATGTCCCGAAAGCTTGCTATGTTTACCATCTTTTCAGTTAGCCATTAAAAGGTATCAACCACTGAGGACTCTCAGATTCCAATATATATATTTCTATCTACTGGCTAACACGGTGCACACATATTTTTTACCTTCTCTACGTTATTCCAGCATTTGAAAACACCGTAGCACTAGGGAGCTGATCTGGCTAATACCCGAGAAGAGATGCAGGGAGCTCAATAAAAGGTCTATTTGCTGAAGAGTTCACACAGTTTGCCACGTGATATATTATATATATATATATATATATGTGGAATATTTCCTGCTGCGATATAATACAAAATGTAAAAATTAGGAGTGACAGCCATTCTACATGGATCACAGAATGTGGGAAAAAATCTTAAATGCAGTCTTCTCTTTTCCCACTTCATATTCAGCCAGAACACCAGCTTTTTTTATTCAAAGAGGGGGAAAACTCTATTAAGGTTTTAAATTCTTTTTAATGTTAAAAACTTGTGATACAAGTGATTTGTGATTACCCTGATATGAGGTGACACTCCACTGTATTTGTGAGTCAATAACCCAAAACTGCCCAAATGATATAGTCCATTATATTGCAGGGACGACACAGTCCCACATGTTTGGAGGAGACCTGAGAATGTTTGAAGTTTATACCTATGACAGGCTGACAATACATATACGGACCTGAGGGGCACTGTTCCGAAGAATACTGAAGGAGGAGGAAACGACTACATATACAGTTGTGGCCAAAAGTATTGACACCCCTGCAATTCTGTCAGATAATACTCAGTTTCTTCCTGAAAATGATTGCAATCACAAATTCTTTGGTATTATCTTCATTTAATTTGTCTTCAATGAAAAAACACAAAAGAGAATGAAGCAAAAAGCAAAACATTGATCATTTCACACAAAACTCCAAAAATGGGCCAGACAAAAGTATTGGCACCCTCAGCCTAATACTTGGTTGCACAACCTTTAGCCAAAATAACTGCGATCAACCACGTCCAGTAACCATCAATGAGTTTCTTACAATGCTCTGCTGGAATTTTAGACCATTCTTCTTTGGCAAACTGCTCCAGGTCCTTGATATTTGAAGGCTTCCTTCTCCAAACTGCCATTTTTAGATCTCTCCACAGGTGTTCTATGGGATTCAGGTCTGGACTCATTGCTGGCCACCTTAGAAGTCTCCAGTGCTTTCTCTCAAACCATTTTCTAGTGCTTTTTGAAGTGTGTTTTGGGTCATTGTCCTGCTGGAAGACCCATGACCTTGAGGGAGACCCAGCTTTCTCACACTGGGCCCTACATTACGCTGCAAAATGTGTGTTGGTAGTCTTCAGACTTCATAATGCCATGCCCACGGTCAAGCAGTCCAGTGCCAGAGGCAGCAAAGCAACCCCAAAACATCAGGGAACCTCCGCCATGTTTGACTGTAGGGACCGTGTTCTTTTCTTTGAATGCCTCTTTTTTTTCTCCTGTAAACTCTATGTTGATGCCTTTGCCCAAAAAGCTCTACTTTTGTCTCATCTGACCAGAGAACATTCTTCCAAAATGTTTTAGGCTTTCTCAGGTACATTTTGGCAAACTCCAGCCTGGCTTTTTTATGTCTCGGGGTAAGAAGTGGGTTCTTCCTGGGTATCCTACCATACAGTCCCTTTTCATTCAGACGCCGACAGATAGTACGGGTTGACACTGTTGTACCCTCGGACTGCAGGGCAGTTTGAACTTGTTTGGATGTTAGTCGAGGTTCTTTATCCACCATCCGCACAATCTTGCATTGAAATCTCTCGTCAATTTTTCTTTTCCGTCCACATCTAGGAAGGTTAGCCACAGTGCCATGGGCTTTAAAGTTCTTGATGACACTGCGCACAGTAGACACAGGAATATTCAGGTCTTTGGAGATGGACTTGTAGCCTTGAGATTGCTCATGCTTCCTCACAATTTGGTTTCTCAAGTCCTCAGACAGTTCTTTGGTCTTCTTTCTTTTCTCCATGCTCAATGTGGTACACACAAGGACAGAGGTTAAGTCAACTTTAATCCATGTCAACTGGCTGCAAGTGTGATTTAGTTATTGCCAACACCTGTTAGGTGCCACAGGTAATTGAGCTGAAAAGTACCCCCCTCGGCTTATACGCGAGTCAGTAACGGCTTGCGTATACAGCAGCCTCAGTAATCCAGGCACCCCCCCCTCGCCCTCCGGAAACCTGTAAAGTAAAATCTTTACACTTATCACTGTCCCCGCCGCTGCCGACATCACGATCCCTGGCTTCATCCGTCCGTCTTCTTCCGGCTTCCTATTCGTCGCAGGCAATGACGTCATTGCCTGCGACGAACAGGAAGCCGGAAGAAGACGGACGGATGAAGCCGGGGATCGTGATGTCGGCAGCGGCGGGGACAGTGATAAGTATAAAGATTTTACTTTACAGGTTTCTGGAGCGCGAGGGGGGGGGAAGCCTGGATTACTGAGGCTGCTGGGGCTGCTGTATACTACCACTGGGGCTGCTGTATACTACCACTGGGGCTGATGGGGCTGCTGTATACTACCACTGGGGCTGCTGGGGCTGCTGTATACTACCACTGGGGCTGCTGTATACTACCACTGGGGCTGCTGTATACTACCACTGGGGCTGCTGTATACTACCACTGGGGCTGCTGCGGGCTGCTGTATACTACCACTGGGGCTGCTGGGGCTGCTGTATACTACCACTGGGGCTGCTGTATACTACCACTGGGGCTGCTGTATACTACCACTGGGGAGGCCTGTATACCACACTGCTGGGGGCTGTATACCTGTGCTGGGGTCCACCCTCGGCTTATACACGAGTCAATAGGTTTTCCCAGATTTTGGGGGCAAAAGTAGGGGGGTCGGCTTATACACGAGTATATACGGTACATTGCGGAAGTGAAGCAAGGGTTAAAAATAAAAAAAAAGATCCTCACCTCTCCGACATGTGTCCCCACAATGTGCGGCATCTACCGTAGCTCAAGGACCTGGGAGTCAGCTGATCGGGAAGGGGCAGAGCAACCCAGTCAGCTGATTCGTCACATGACCACATCAGTGCGGTTTAAATCTCCCGTCTGATGATCGGTTTTGGCGGGAGCGCGATTTAAACCTGTCAGCTGATTCGGTCATGTGACCAATCAGCTAACCGGGTTGCCCGCCCAGTCACCCGACTCCCAGGTCCTTGAGCTACCGTAGATGCCGCATATCGCGGGGACACACGCCGGAGAGGTGAGGATCTTTTTTTTAATTTTTAACCCTTGCTTCACTTCTGTACTGTATATTATACATTGCGAAAGTGAAAGTTCCCTTCTGTGTCCGGATCTGTGAAAGTCATGGACCCAGACACACAATCGGTATCCGTGGGCACACATCAGATGCTGCCCTTTCCTGTCCGTGGGGTCCTGAAAAAACAGGATCTCCACGGACAGGAAAAAATCGCTACGTGAAACCAGCCTAAGGCCCCATTCACACGCTGCGTATTTGTTGCGCCTTTTTACACGCATTTTTGTCGCAAAAACGCATGTGCATCTGCTTTTCCAGCAAAGTGAATGGACATTCACTTTGTGCCATTCAGACGCCGTGTAATTTTACCACACGTAAAATGAATGAACATGTCAATTTTTTGAGCTTTTTTACGCGTGGTTCTTCCATAGGCCCCATTATAAGCACTGGAAGAAACGCGCGTAAAAAAATGCAATTCAAGATGTTCTCTCGCTTTTATTTTTACGCCTGTTTTTCCCCTTAAAAAAACGCGCGTAAAAAGAAGCAACAAATACGCAGCGTGTGAACGCAGCCTAAGGAGTTGACAGGGAGTGTGGATTGAGTTGAAAGAGGGCTGAAAGCTGCATATAAATCGAAGGGCTGGAGAAAGCCAGCTGGGAGTTTAGGAGTTAAGTATTCTGAAATGTAACTGTCTGCACATACTTGGCCAGGTTTTGGTGACTGATCACCTAGAAAACAAGTTGAGCATAATGTAAGATAAAAGCTCTCCTTGCAATAGAATGACAGTGTATAGAAAAAGCAAGTCAATTCCAATATTTCTTATTTTTATGCTGTCCAAATAGCTATACTTCTCTAATACCGCTTTAAGCCAACAAATGCAAGACAAGAACCTTTTAAGTAAAACATAAAGTGATTGTATTTTGTTCTTGCATTGCGCAATCACATTATGATTAAAGGAGGCCTGACCCCTGGGAGCCTGAGAATAAAGGCTGCAGGATTGACTCACAAGTAGGTGATTGGAAACACTAGTAAGCCCCCGTCACACTAAGCGAAATCACTAGCAAGATCGCTGCTGAGTTTTGTGACACAACAGCGATCTCACTACGTCTGACACGTAGCAACGATCAGGTCCCTGATGTGAGATCGCTGATTGTTACAAACCTTCTGGACCATTTTTTGGTTGTTGTGCTCCTGCAACAACCTCAATTCTACGCCCAAGAGTGACAGAGTCCCAACGACCGCTGAATCGTTGCTGCGTCGCTGGTGAGATCTGACTGTTTGACATCTCACCAGTGATCACGTAGCGACGCACCAGCGATCCCTACCAGGTCGGATAGTTGTCGGGATCGCTGGTGCGTCGCCAAGTGTGACGGTAACCTTAGGCTATGTTCCCACACATAAGGTTTTGCTGCAGCAAAAATGCAGCCAAACCTTAGGGGTTTCTCAAGGTTTCTCCTGACTCCGGATTTCTTGACAGGAACAAACTTGCGCTTTCTGCTGCATTTTTTGTTCGTTTTTGCTGCCTTTGTTTCTGCTTTTGGCCATAGAACCATGCCAAAAAATGCCAAAAACAGTTGACATGCACATTCTGTTAAAAACTAAGCAAAACTAATCATGTCTACACTTTCTGCAGAGAACAAAAACCAATGTGTGTGGACAGCTTTTCCCCGAATCACATAGGTTGTGCTGGGAACAAAAAACGCAGGTTTAGATTAGCATAAAACCATGATAAAACCATGATAAAACCTGATCCCAACAACACAGTAAAAACGCGTGCCCATAGCCTTATGTGACGTACATTTTTTTTTTTTAAGGGGAGCAAAGCATTAAATGAACACTGCACACACTTCATAAGTCAGGGATCAGTGTAGTTCTCAGTACTAAGAAACCACAGTGATTACAAAATTAGACAAATCAGGCAGATATTTTATACAGTAACGCAATTACACTCTAGAGCTGGGGTCTCAAACTTGTTTCCGTATGTGGGCAACACATAGAATAAAACTGAATTTGAGGGGCCACATTCCTTCCAGGACATCCTGATACATTTTCTTTTTTTTAATATTGTTCGCTCATCGTTTTGCAATTAGCCTCATTTACTACTTTTGGCAAACATCTTGTAGTAATGCCCAATTTTGCAGTAATGCCCCCATCATTCTCTCTTTCAGTAATACCCCCATCATTCTCCTCTTCCTGTAGTAATGCCCCAATCTTGCATTCATCAACACACACACACACACACACACACACAGTGTTCATAAAGTAACTATGCAGTAGTTAACACTTGTCAGTAGGTGATGTGGAACTTCCTGTCCACTCCTGTCATGCACCACTTAACAGGGTTGCTACTGCAGCGCCACGCACTGTTTTCCACAGTCCTCACAACTGTTCTTCAGTCTCAGCGGACAAATATATGGTGTATTAGTACTTATAACAACACCACACTGCACTGCATAGTTACTTTATGAAGACCCTGTATACACACACACACATATATAAACATACACGCTCACACAACTGTTCTCACCTGCCCTCCGTTCCCTCGGCGTCCTGTAGGCACAGCAGACTAATTGGTGATCATGGCCGGTTCAGCACCAACGTTCGCCGGCACCACCAGGATAAAGCTCTTCACAGCTACACCAATGGCAGCTGCTCATCAATCAAGAGTCCGGCAGCTGATATCAGCTGCCGGCCTCCAATTGGCCGGCGGTTGCTATAGGAATAGCTTAGCAGAGCTTGATCCTGAAAGTGACGGTGATCGTGCATTCATGTAAGCGCAGCCGTTGGTGCTGAACCAGTCGTGATTACTAATCAATCTGCTGTGCCTGCGGGCCGCATAAAGCAGCCTTGAATGCGGCCCACGGGCCGTGTGTTTGGGACCCCTGCTCTAGAGTAAGGCTGTGTCCACACACGTTGGATCTGCAGCAAATCCTAAGGGTTGCTTTTTTTTCTACAGATTTCATGGCAGGAGGTTTGCTGCATTTTTCCAGTGGATTTGCTGCATTATCGCTTTTTTGTTGCCTTTTTTTTTTTTTTTTGCACATTTGCCATAGGAACTATAGCAAAAACGCATAAAAGAATTGACATGCTCATTCTTTCAAAAACACAGCAAAACCTGTGGTGTTGACACTTTCTGCAGAGAATAAAAATCAGTGTGTGTGGACAGCCATCTCACACAGGTTTTGCTACAAACCAATAAACGCAGGATTAGATTAGCATAGATTTACATAAACCAAGGCAAAACATGACCCCCAAAAACAAAGCAAAATCTGTTATGTGAACATAACTTACATGGTTTCAGACATTTTAGGCAATTGAAAAATATAGAATTACACTTAGGCCACAATCAGAAGTCACTGCTTACTATTATTGGTGCTGTTCCCACTAAATGCTCCTGGAGAACCACTGCTGTCCTTTTCTTTATCTTGATTTTCAAAGTCCATGTTCAGAGACCTAAAAGTAAAACCACTTTTAAATAAATGTACAAAATGAAAAAGATCAAGAGGTTTTTTAAATTAATTGGGCACAATTTTAGGTTTGACTTTTTAACTTTTACAATTTGTTCCAAAGGCTAAAGCTACTTTCATACATCCATGTATTTTTGTATCTGTCTAAAACTGAGAGTTTTCCTCTAATGCCTCATTTGTATTGCCTCCATATTGTACTGCGTTGTTCTCGCATCCGTTTTTAAAAACTAAAGCAGGTGGACTATCTAAACGTAGCTATCCAATGACTCAACAATGGATCAGTTAAACAGTTCAAACATGGATGGAGCGCTAAAGACAAAAAAGTGTCTGCTGTGTATTCATCCATTGGTTAATGGGCTTTATTGGTAGTCTGATTTACAAAAACAAATGAGAACATGACATGGTGAGTCTAAAGGCCCCGTCACACACATCAATGTCGTCAGCAATCTGATCGCTGGCGACACTGACGGCTGATCACTCGTGAGCTGTCACACAGGCAGAGATCACCAGCGATCATTGGACCAGCGACATCATGGAAATTATTTAAATATCGTTTCTACGATGTCTGCAGGCTGGTATCCATGGTCAACTGCGGGTAACTAGGCAGCGCGTGCTGCCTAGATACCTGATGTATGGTTATAGGAATCACTGCACACGTACAAGGGAAATAGTGCTTTTTCATGAGAATTTTATTTATAGTGTTTGTTCACTGCGACAAGGTTATGACGTTTCGGCCCAGTATGGGCGATAAATCGCTGGTTGATGGTCGCCCGGTGTACACGCAGCATCGCTGCGTGTGACACCAGGACGCGCGATCAGCCAGCCCCCATCGCCTCTCAGGAAGCGCTGGGAGCTGTGTACCTTGGATACCAGCCGGTGAGCGGAGAAGGCTGGTAACCAAGGTATACATCGGGTATCTAGGCAGCGCACGCTGCCTAGGTACCCCCTGTTTACCATGGATACCAGCTCCCAGCGCTTCCTGAGAGGCGATAGGAGCTGGCTGATCGCGCGTCCTGGTGTCACACGCAGCGATGCTGCGTGTACACCGGGCGACCATCAACCAGCGATTTATCGCTGGTTGATGCGCCCTGTCACACACGCCAATATCGCTGCAACGTCACGAGCAGCAGCGATATTAACGCGTGTGACTGCCCCTTAAGGGTACCGTTACACGTCGCAACATTGCAGGCAATTTCACTTGCAATTTGCTGGACACATTGTTACATTTGTACATGGCAACAAAATAAAACAATGTGTCCATGATTTCACTGCAACCAGCAAATTGCCAGTGAAATTGCATGCAATGTTGCGACATGTAACGGTACCCCAATAGATCAACTACAAGAATCTGCTTTTAAAACGGAGGGGTGTATGGATCAATGAAAATGTGGGTGAGAGCTTCATGAGACATATCACAGGCAGTGCACAGGCATGTACAACCTATGTGTGACTGTAGCGTTAACCCCTTAGTGACAGAACCAATTTTTACGTTAATTAGTTGTTAATTCTGACCAGTGTAACTTTATGATGTAATAACTCTGGAACGCTTCAACGCATTCCAGTTCTTAAAAGATTGATGTTTCACAAAAAAAAAAAAAAAACAGTTATATACATTTTGCAGAATGATTATTTTTAACCCTTCATTTGGTACACAGGAATTAATGCAGAGTGGAATGAAAAGAAAATTAATTTTACCTCCAAAATGTTGCTTTAGCCCCAATTTTGTGTCAGTTTTACAAGGGATAGCCTGAGAAAACGGATCCCCCCGGTTTGTTTGGACAAGGTTCAGGATGGGAAGGAGCTCCATTTGAATTGTGAAACACAAATTTAGCGGAGATTGATCGTGTGCAACATATCGCATTTGCACAGCTCACCATGCACCTAAACAGCAGAGACCCCACAAGTGATCTCATTTTGGAAACTATGCCCCTCAAGGATTTATCCAGGACAGTTTGCAGGTGACATTTGTGGCGCACTTGAGGTGAAAAGCAGAACAACTCCAAAAGTGATCTCAATGCAGAAATTCATCTCTCAATGAATTCATCTATGGCTGCAGTGAATATTTTGAAGCATTTACGCCACGCTTATTTTTTTCTAGAGAATTACTAATATGCCATTTTAATGTCCATATATTGTTCCCAACTTGTGTTTTTGGAAACATGTAAATTGTCAAGTGAGCTTCCTACAGTGATAAACATGGGGTCGCTTACTGCGGTTTAGGCACATGGGACTCAGAAAAAGGGGGCATTTAGATTTGGGGGTGCAGATGTCCCCAAATTTTATTTGATTTGAGACGGTGGGAACCGTCACTTTTCCAGAGTCTTGTTCTACCAGTAATGTGGGAGCACCCCGATACTCCAGTATCAAATGAAGAACTTGAGTGTGGAGCTGGTTTTGTGCGGGATGAGTTAGGGGTTTTATTGGTAACATTTTGGGGTACAGACCATTATACTGTAAAAAGATAAAAAAAATATTAGGATCACATTAATGGGTTCTTCGCTGAGCGCTTACAACAGGATTTCCATGCAAATCGCACAAAAATGTGATTCAAACGAAACCCCCTGACAGAACCACTCGCTATAACAAGGCTGATGGATACACTTTGGACTCCATTTGGAGTCTATTCCGGTGGTCTCCCATCTTTTTAGGCGTGCAAAGAACTGTGGTCACCCACACTCGTGTACTACAAATACACCTAATATGATGGGATACCTACGGAAGAGAGACTAGACGGGGTCAAAAGTGGCTCCATCTGCCGCCTTATTGTGAGTGGTTCTGTTGGGGTTTTGACTGGATCACAGTTTCTGGGATTCACACAGAAACCTCAACGTAAGTGCTCAGCAGAGAGTGCAGGATAAATGTGACCCGAGCCACATTCTGATTTTTGGGAGGAAGAATGAACAGACAGACAGTAGTGCAAAAATAGTTCTTATTTATATTTTTACGTAGTTCAACAAGCAATATTGATAAGGCGTATTTATTCTTCGGGTCAATGGGATTACAGCGATACCAGATTGATAGCTTTTTTATGTCTGGCTGCTATCACGCAGTAAAAATGCTTAAAAAAAGCAAGTTCTTTTTAGTCGCCATATTGTTGAGAGCTGTAACTTAGTATTTAGCACATAGAGAGTTGGAGATTTTTTTGTTACAACTTTGGGATAATGCTTTTTTTTTTTAAATTCTGAATTTTCAGTCAAGGAATGAACAAAAAACAGCACTTCACTTATTGTTTTTATTTTTATGCGTGGTCCACTGTATGGTTAAGGTGATCAGGCTAATTTTTTGTTCAGGTCAGCACAATTAAAGAGATACCAGATTCATGTAGCTTTTTTATGCTTTGCTACTTTTACACACTAAAAACTATTTTACAAACATTTGGTTTTATATCATCATATTCTTAAGGTACCGTCACATGGTGCGACACGTTTTTTGTGCCCCGCCAGCGTTGCCGTCCCCCATTTACATGGGGCGACACCCCGGCGATCTGACATGCGGCATCGCCACTGGGTTTTCTAAAAACCCCAGCGGCGATGCCTTAACATGGGAGCCTACGGCTCCCATCGCCTGCCAGATCGCCATCGGCCATTTACATGGGGCGATGTGTACACATTACCCCAGAGTGGTTGCCTGGTTTCAGAGCTCTGCTCTGAAACCAGGCGACCACTAAAAGGCGTAGCCATAGCCTATTTACATTAGTTGACGCGTGGGCGATATCAGTGTCGATAGGCCACGCCCCTGAATCGCCTAAGAAATCGGCGGTGCCGTCGCACCGTGTGACAGTACCCTTAGGGTACCGTTACACGTCGCAATATCGTTCCGAAACCGCCTGCAACGTCACGGGAGCGCGCATGTTTTTGGCATTTGTCCAAGATCGCATAGGAGATGTCACACAGGGAGATATCGGCAGGCAACGCAACTAGGATGTTGTGCGCAACTTTTGTGCGCTGGGAATGAGCAACCCAGCGTCCGAGCATTAACATTGTAGTGAACAGAGGAAGTTGCTTTCAACATCACAGTTGCGCTGTCACACTGCACGATCATGCCAGATCGCATATGCAACATTGTACAGTTGAAGAGCATGCACAATCTCATTGCAATGTCGTCCCTGCAATTTATTGCAGTCGCATTGCCCTGTTACACGACAACGCACCAACGATATCAACTGCAACTGGCCACCCCACGTGACTTTTGGTCGATGTTGCATGCGATATCATGACGTGTAACGGTACCCCTTAGAGCTGTATGTTTTATTTTTTAGCTGAATGAGTCATATTAGGGCTTCTATTTTGTGAAAAGAATGGTGTTTTCTTTTGTACCATTATTATTTTTTTTAATGTAACTGATCGTCTTTTATTTACTTTTTTGTGAGTCAGTATTACGAACATACGTTTTTGACGGTTTTTATAATTTTTTCTCTATAGTGTTTGCCGTATGGAATAAATAAGACGGTTTTATAGTTTGGGTCCTTCCACGGTGATAAAGCAAAAAAAAAAAAAAAAAAAAAGCCATACATGTATAAATGTTATTGCAAATGCTGTGTTTTTAGTGGTGAAATGAATTTGTGTGTGCTGTTTTTAGGGGGCTTACCTTATGTATTTTAAAACTTTTTTTTATTTTTTTACTTTTTTCATTTAGTCCCACTGTGAGACACTATTTTTTTTACTGATCACCATTCTCATGCATGGCAGGACTTGTGTGCTGCAATGGCTCACTGACACAACCTGTTCAAAACTGCTTATAGCAGGATTAAGGGCCGCTTTACACACACAGATATCTGTGACCAACTTCTGAACAGATCTCTGGTTGCAGTGAAATCATGGACACATTGTTCTATTTTGTGGCTGTGTAAAAATGTAACAATGTGTCCATGATTTCACTGCAACCAGAGATCTGTTCAGAAGTTGGACACAGAAGTTAGTGTGTGTAAAGTGGCCCTAATGCTGGCTTCACACCACGGCAGAGTCCGGTCCGGGGCTTCCGGTGTATAACAGACAGCCCCGGGCCAGATTTTGGTCCCATAGCATCCTATGGGGTCGGATAGAGCCGGATGGCAGCTCTCTGCCATCCGGTTTCAATCTCTCTGGCAGAATCCAGGAGAAATCAGATTTTTCTAACCCGGACACAAAAATGTTGCTTGCAACGTTTTTGTGTCCGGGGAGAAAAATCTCCCCAAATTGTCCCGGATCCGATGCAATCCGGCGCTCCCTAACATGGGAGCCTATGGGGCCGGATTGCATCGGCCGGGAGGATCAGGGAACAGGACACCTGTGGCTGCACGCCGCTGTTATTTCAGGACTGCGGCTAGCTCCCTGAGGCTGGCATCACACCAAGGTAAGATCTGATCCGGGGCTGTCAGGGATGAACCCGACAACCCCGGACCGGATCAGCACACAGAACCGGAGGGCTAATATGCTACCGCACGCGCTGCTGCCGCTGATTTATCAGGACCGCGGCTCGCAGGGAGCAAGCCACAGTCCTGAAACAACATTGCCCCGCAGCCGCAGGTGTCTGGTTCCCGGATCCTCCTGGACCGATGCAATCCGGCCCCATAGGCTCTCATGTTAGGGAGCGCCGGATTGCAACGGATCCGGGAGAATCCGGGATATGGCAATTTGGGGAGATTTTTCCCCCGGACACAAAAAACGTTGCAAGCAACGTTTTTGTGTGCGGGGGAAGAATCAGATTTCTCCCTGATTCTGCCGAAGAGATGGAGATACAGCTCTCTGCCATCCGGCTCCATAAAATGCTATGGGGCCAAAATCCGGTCCGGGGCTGTCTGGTTTACACCGCACAGCCCGAACCAGACTCTGCCGTGGTGTGAAGCTAGCCTTACACAGGGCAACGTACCTTGGAGTCATCAGATGACCTCATGGTTTCATGGCAACTATTGGCCCTCGCAATTCAATCACAAGGTGCCAATGTTGTCAGAGGGGGTCTTTTATCCCCCTTTTTAAATAAATTAGATGCCATTGTTGTGATTAATGGTGGTATTTGAGGGATTAATTGGCCTGATCTGTGCCAATGCCTGGGAGCTTCAGCTGTCATATATAACTATCACCAGTGGGAATTTTTCCCGTGCAGGGGTCACTATTCAGTCCTCAGCACTGTTAAATAGTGGCATTGAGGAATAAGGCCCCTTAACAGCTGCCATTAAGGCTACGTTCACACATAGCGTTTTTGTGTGCTTTTTTGCATTTGCGCTTTTTATGGTGGTTTACACACACCAATTATCTGTTCAATATCTGAACCAATCTTGGTTGCAGTGAAATCATGGATACATTCTCCATGGGTGTAACACAGCACAAAATGGAGCAATGTATCCATGATTTCACTGCAACCAGAGATTGGTTCAGATATTGAACAATAAATTGGTGTGTGTAAACCACCATCACGCTGTAAAAAAATGTGGCACATTCACACACTGCGTTTTGTTTATTTTTTTTAAACAGCTGCACTTCTCCCCAAAAGCGCAGGGAAAGAGATGTCACACAGGGAGGAGAATCCAGTGTTCCTCCCCTGTGTGGGATATGTGACAGCCCTTTGGGTATTGCAGTTTATTAATATACACTGCGAACCTAAATAAAAGTCATCCAAGGTATTAAAATAATAAAAATTAAATACTTACCCTCAGCCGCACTTAGGGTTACCCGGAGCAGGGACACCACATTTACTGTGCTTCCAGGATCTTGCAAGATCAGTGATTGGCCGCTCGCGATCAGTGATATGTGACGGGATATCACATGATCGCGAACGCCGATCAAGTCTTGGAAGCACAGTTTGATGACTTATTTAGGTTTCGCAGTGTATATTAATACACTGCGAAACCAAAAAGGGCTGTCACACATGTCACACAGGGAAGGAACACAGGATTCTTCCTCCCCTGTGTGACATCACTTCCTGCAGCGCCAGCATTATACGCGCTGAAATTGCACATTGTCTGAACAGTGATGCGTAATTCCAGCGGTGTAATGGCCCCTATGGGAGAAAGTGCGGGCACACTTGCGTGAAGAATTGACATGGTCATTATTTTTACGAACACACTTTCTTTCATAAAAGCGCAGCGTATATTTATGCAGTGTCTGCACGGCAAAAGTAAAAGTCCATTCACTTCGCCGGCAGACGCAGAAGCGCTGTAGGAGAAAGCTGCGCAAAAAGCACAGATGTGTGAACGTAGCCTAAAAAACAATCAGTGGTCGTTAAGGGGTTATGCTGAATAACAAACGTGGGCCAATGAAGGGATCTAAAGCCCCAACCAAAGAAAAGCAGACCTGTCACTCTTCAAAATATATCCGTCAGTAATATCTACACATTTGCATTTTAGATCTATAGTTTTATAAAAAAAAAAATTGGTAAGCCTATTTAGCAGGCGATCAGAATTTTAAACTTCAACCCCTTAAACATTGATGCTTCTATAGTGAAAGCTGTGGTTAAACTTGAAACAATATATTGGACAAACCTTCAAAAATTAGGTCAGGCACAGTAATAAGAAAGATCACCAGTTACATATATTACAAAGAACGGCTCAAATGTTCATCAGAACATACTCTTAATGTACAGACTTGTCAGTTAAGTTGGCGTGCCAGAGTTTAACGCTGTATTTTATGGTTTTCTGACATGCAAGGTACAGTTTAGCCTCATAACATGGAACTGCTAAAAATACGTCATACTTGGGTGATAAAATGTGTAAAAACACAAACCTGAAGCTGCCATAGACTATGAGAAGGATTGAAATAAGGAACGTGGAGACTTGACTGGAATCCACCAAGGAGTAAGCCCTATAGAAAGAAAAAAAAACAGATCAGTGCAAACTCAAACATCTAGTAACAAAATCTGAATTGAGACGGTCGATCAGAATGTAGAATTGTAGAATAGTTTTGCAGTTTGAAAAAAATAAAAAATTCCTGTATTGGCAACGGTGGCTTGAGTTACAGAATATTGTAAATTATCTGGATCGGTCACCTCCAAATGCTATTTACCTGGTAAACCTGAAGGCAAATAGTGTTGAAATTATAGAGAAAAAAACTGTGCAACTCATGCTATCAGTGTGCACAGGTGCGAAGCCGCTTGAAGCCGGCCACTAAAAGAAGGTGTACTGACTTTATCAGAACCGGAAATGACGCGATTCGCGTCATACCGGAACTGGAGAGCGACGTCAGACACAGGCTGGGGCAGAGAGAATTCTTACTTCAATATCACGACCATCGGGCGTGATAAAGGATCATGGAGGCTGCAAACCAACACACCCAGGGGGACTATTGCATATAGCCCCCACTTCATTATCATCCTAATGAGTGAGAATAAAAATATTTTTTACAACATTGAAAGCAAGCATTTAGCAGAGAGAGGGATAGTTATAATGGTAATAAGAAGGTGCAGGGACGTGTATTCATAGGTTAGGTTGCTTAAAGTGAATTTGTTACCTCCTAAAAGCAAGAATACAAAAATTGAAACACTTAGCTTTAAAAATATGATCATATCATTGAACCGCCCAGTTGCCACGTCGAGGTGTGTCTCTTGGACTGGGTCCCTAACCTTCATTTTCGGCCTCTACCTGGGTTAAAACATCCTTTTGTATGGGCAAGTTAAAAAAAAGTGATTAACAGAGTAATCGCATTACGGGTCAACAGGGCGGGGAAAAGGTGCGCAGCAATGGGTGTGAACCCACATTATATAATAGAGAAATAGTCGGCCTGGTGCATTGTGTCTAATCACGTGATCAGCCCGATACATTGTGTAAAATATTAAGACGCATCAACCGTATACGTGGGTGCTGCAGAAAATAATATACTTACAGCCCGATACATTGTGGGCATAATCACGTGATTGGACCTGCTCCGGCGCATGCGCAAATTGAAGCCAGGACGATCACGCGATCAGGCCCACAATGCATCGAGAGCCGATCATGCGATTAGGACTACAATGCACCAGACCGATATGACGTTCCGGCCCGGGCATTACAGTGGGAGAGAGCGGGAGATTGCAAAAGGATGAGGCAAAAGCACCAGGAGGGATGACACCCAGTGGGGCATGCTAGGAGACAGTGAGGAGGGGATCATGGAGCCCGCCTTTCCAGTCTCCTAGATGGAGACCATATATAAGTTCAAATTCATTTTTCAAAATTGTTATGAGGCCCCTTTAGGTCAGAGAGGGATGGTTAGGGAACAGCTAGGAAGGTGCAGGGACAAGTTGCGATAGGAGAGAGGGGTAGATCGAAGTGACAGGTTCCCTTTAACCCAGGTAGAGGCATAAATTTAAGGTTAGGGACCCAGTCCAAGAGACACGCCTCGACGTGGTGACTGGGCGGTTCAATGATATGGCCATATTTTTAAAGCTAAGGTCGGTTTCACATTAGCGTTTCCCGTCGCAGTGTATTGCAGCGGGTGAACGCGAGCAGACTGCATGCATTGTCCATCACCATATTTAACATGGGGAAGAACTGTGTATGCGGTCACCTGCAGATGTTTTGCGTCTGCATGCGCTGATTCTTGGCGGACAGAAACGCAACATGTTGCATTTTGTGTCCAAGAATGTATGATTTGTACGCACGGCTCTGCAAGCGTACAAATCATACATGGAAGGCAATGAGGACGCATGGCCATCCACAGGACACCGCAGACAAATGCTGCGGATCACAAATGAATCCATTCTCTCTGAGCCTGGCCGTTGGGAGGGGGGAGAGAAGACTTGAATCAGCTAACTAGATCAGTTTAAATCACCTGCCAACACCGATTGGCGGGCTGGCGATTTAAACTAACAGCTGATGCTGACAGGGGACACATAAGCTGATCAGTTTAAATCGCCCGCCCACTGATCGGTGTTGGAGGGCGATTTAAACTAATCAGCTAGTTAGCTGATTTAAGTCCTCTCTCCCCCCTCCCGACGGCTGGGCTCAGAGAGAATGGAGCAGATTCAAGTCTTCTCTCGCCCCTCCCGACGGCCGGGCTCATCAGGTCAGACAGGCAATGCATTCCTATGGACATTTTCATGTGAACGCATGTAGACAATCACCGCTGCGGTCACATGAAAATGTCTGCGTTGAGCACTGCATTTGCGCATGCACCCCATATGGTGCGGTGCCGAACGCTAATGTGAAACTGGCCTAAGCATCTCAATTTTTGTATTCTTGCTTAACTGAAATAATTTAGTATATTTATATGGTCAGAGCAGAGTGCAGCTTCTCTTTTTTAGTGCAACAATTATTGTTTGGCTTCGCATCTGTGCACACTGGTAGAATGAATGTTGCAGTTTTTTTCTCTCTAGTATATAATGTGGGTTCACACCCATTGCTGCGCACCCTTCCCCCGCCCTTTTGACCCGTGATGCGATTGTTCTCTGTTATCACTTTCTAACTTGCCCATACAAAAGGAGGTTTTAACCCAGGTATAGGCAGAAATTCAAGGTTAGGGACCCAGTCCAAGAGACACGCCTTGACATGGCAACTGGGCGGTTTAATAATACAACCATATTTTTAAAGCTAATTGTCTCAATTTTTGGATTCTTGCTCAACTGAAATACTTTTGTATATTTATATGGTCGTAGCACCAAAAAAAGAGAAGCTGCACACTACTCTAAAGGTACCTTTACACGCCACCACTGCGTGGTAGCGACTGCCTGGCAATGGAGATTTTTGTGCCTGTTGTCTTGAAATTGCTACGAAATGGCGGCGGGTAAATTGGGAAGTTGATCGCGTTACCCGCTGTTGATTCGGATACCTGTTTCTGAGCCGTGCTCAAAAACCCAAGGCAACACAAAGGCACAATTGCCATGGTAGTGGCTTCTAAATGGTGCACAGGGATGGAATTTGTGTCGCCTAGTGAATTCCCAGGGGCGTGACACAGCCTCATGGATACCACGCCCCATCAGCGATGATTGGTGGGGGCTGTGTTTCCATTGGCTGTCCCTTCACAGGGCGCCATATTTAAAGAGCTGTCCATTCACACTGCACAATTGCAATGGTGTCATGTATTAGCCAGCCTTCCTGCGCAGGCTGCCCAATTATGACGCTACTGCGTTGTCCAATCAGCGTTTTAGCGTCACGGAATACACAACTCTGTCACGCCTATGTACATGCGGCGTGAAAGATGTACGCCCACATTCCCTTAGTGGTTGCGGCGTGTGAAGCGGCGACGGTATTCAACAGGAAGTTATCCGAAGGATGTGTCAGAACTTCCGGGGCACCACGATATCTTCAGTTGACAACGCAATGGCGGTGTGTACATGCGGCATCGGCGATCGGTATCAACCTGTCAAAAACGTGCGCGTGCACGTACAGTTGATACCTGTTGCTAGGCACAGTGGCGGCGTGTAAAGGTACCTTACGTGTTTCAATTATGTCTGGCTACAAGAAAAACAAAGTTTAATTTGAATACAGCAGGATGCAGGTAGGATGTTAAGGTGCTCACATTCAGGGACCAGACAACAGACATGGTCAACATGCCAGGGCTACAAAAATCAGTTTGCTTATGTCTATTTTTATTTAACTTCGACAACCCAGTTAAAGCAAGGAAGTGAAAAATGTAATTTTGCATGACAGGCGACAGCAGCTAAAAGCAGCAATTGTTTCAGTGTTAACGGAAACGCTTTTAACGTTTTGCCTTCAGTCACTCAAGTCCTATATAGAGAAAGGCAGCAAGGGCAGGAGGGTTACACCAAAACCTAAGCATTTTAGTGATAACTACACTTGCCAAAAATGCTGCAAAAGAAAATTGTTCAGTCACACCGCATGTTATGTTATGTTTAAAAGGTTATTCCCATATTCAAGGACAGTATAACTGAAATGGGCATAAAAACAAAAAAAATGTAAAATTCATTCTAAATTAAAATTCTACACCGTTGCACAGCTCATTTGCATTTTACAATTATTTTATTGTAGTCATTGCCTTCTTTGCCGGCCACCACTTTAGTCTAGCAGCAACAGCAAAACCCACACAATGCTTACAAGGGGTTTCCTATGCCAACATGATCGCTGGAGAACACTTATCTGTGTCAGTGCTATAGCAATCCTCCAACACAAAGCGGCCTTATATACAGTGCTTTGAAAAAGTATTCATTCAATTTAAATGTATTTTATTGGTATTTTATATGATATACAAAAACAAAGTAGCAAGTATTGGTGAAGTGTATAATTTTCTAGATATTTTAAATTTATACATCTGATCATTTTTAGTCAATACTTTGTTGGACCTCTTTCGCTGCAATCAATTACCGCTGCTAGTCTTTTGGGGTATGTCTCTACTAGGTTTACACATCTAGAGGCTGACATTTTTGCTCATTCTTCTTTGCAAAATAGCTCAAGCTCAGTGAGGCTGATTGGAGAGCATCTGTGAACAGCAAAGGTCTAGTCTTGTCACAGATTCAATAGGATTAAGGCCCCATTCACACACGGCTTTTTTTACTGCATATTTTTACGCACAAGCTCAAAAAAAGCCAGGAGTGGAACAATCAAAACCGGCAGTGGCACACTCAGAGGAAAGGTCTAATGGCGGGTTTACACGTCGCGATATCGTATTACGATTTCAATCAAAAGTCACGTGGTTCAATCGGAGGCTAAATCGTTCCTGCGTTGTATGGTGTGAACGTCCAATACGATGCAGGAACGATGTCAATGCGATATCGGGGATTGAATGAGCGTGCTATTCAATGCCCCGATATTGCATAGCGATTGAAGCCGGATCGTGCTGTGTAAACGCCCAATTACGATGCGATTTCATACGTCACCCATTCACTCCCATGTTAACTATGCGATCCTGGATTGGGAGGCGGAGACATCGCACGGACGTTGTATTCCGATATCGCAGCGTGTAAACATTCAATGCGATGCGGGAGGCACGTGCACTAATTGCGCGCTCCCGCGCCATTGAACTGCGATATCGGAACGATATTGTAGCGTGTAAACCCACCATAAAGGCCACGTTACACACACAGATATCTGTTCAGATATTGGTCACAGATCTCTGGTTGCAGTGAAATCATGGACGCATTGTTCCATTTTGTGGCTCTGTACAAATGGAGCAATGTGTCCATGATTTCACTGCAACCAATATATCTGTGTGAGTAACGTGGCCTTAAGGGTATGGACACACATCAGAGTGAAAAAACTGTCCGATTTACGGATCTGAGAGTTGGACGACTTTTGTCAGAGTTTTGGTCAGTTTTGCATCCAACAGTGATGCTACTGTCCAACATTATCTAAGAGCACATGCGAGAGCTATCCAACAGTAATCAGAGTGAGGTCCGAGTGCAATCCGAGAGTTGCATGTGATTTTTGAATGAAATCAGCTTGGCAATTGTTTCAGCTGTGAAAACTCTGATCAGAGTTGGAAGGTCCGAGTGTGGTTCGACAGTGATCCAACTGTGGTCCGTGATTTTTGTCAGATCCATAGACTTGCATTGGCGAGTCTCATTCGCATAGAATCGCTGCATGTTGCGATTGACTCGCAATCTGAGAATCGGATGCGAAAAATGCGTACGAGACTCGGAAATGTGCTCTCGGACATTAGTTAACATTGGTTGGTCGGACAAGTTTCACTGATGTGTGTCCGAGCCCTAATAGAAACAAGTACTCCACTTATATATGTTTAATCACCCACTGCTGGTTTGTGATGAGCTTGTGCTTAAAAATACGCAGCAAAAAAAGCAGTGTGTGAATGGGGCCTTAGGTCTGGACTTTAATTGAACCAATTACATGCATATGCTTTTTATCTAACCTATTCCAATGCAGCTCTGGCAGGATGTATAGGGTATGTGCACACTGGCCGGGTTAGGGTCGGTTTAGCTGTGTAAACCGCCGGTCGGTTTACATAAGTTTTATGTAAATTTATGTTAATCCAAAAGCGGCTTTTGGATTAACATTAAAACCTATGTAAACCGACACCCGGTGTCCACACACCGGCGGTTTACACATGCTCATCTGTTGCTAACCCGCTGGGTTTCCAGCGGGTTAGCAACGAATGAGCATGTTCTATAAACCGGCCGGTTCTGCAGCGGCTGCAAGCAGAATCATGTACTGCTTTCAGCCGCTGCAGAACCGCCGCCGCAAACCCGCTGTGCACCCGCCGCAAACCCGAGGCACAGCCGCGGCACATACCCGCCAGGATGCCGGTGGACGGCTCCAGAGCTTCCTGGCGGGTCCGCCCAGCCGCCGCCGACACAAACCCGCCCACCAGTGCGCACATAGCCTTAGGGTCCTTGTCACTGTAATACCATCAGACAGTAAACTGTGCTGCAGGGCAACAATGCAGCAGGTTAGAACTTCCCCCATCAGGTAGGAGGCTGAGAAAAATGTGATACTTTGCAAATGTGCTGGATCTCATTTTCCCATTTCAGTGGTTGCTAAGGGTGCCTTCACATTTGCGTTTGTAAGCGCAGCGTACGGAACGCAGCCAAACGCTTGCGCACTGCGTTCCTATGTTGAACATGGGAACGCATGTGCCTGCATTTGGCTGCATTTTGCTGCGTTCGGTTGCGTTTGGATGCGCACAATTTTTGCACCCTCTGAACACAGCATGTTGCATGTTTTGTGCGGTCGCAGGCGCTTGTTTTATCAGCAAGTGCCCGCAAGTGTACAAACCATGCATTGAAGGCAATGGATTCGCAGTGTCCTCCGCATGACAGCGCAGGAGAAAGCTGCGGATCTCATTGAAATCTCAGCTAGAGCCTCCACTGATCTCCCGCCGGTGTCAGCGCGGGAGATTTGAAGAAACAGCTGATCTGACAGCTGTTTAAATCTCCCGCACCAACACCAAATAGGTGATGTCAGTGCGGGAGATTTGAAGCACCAATCAGCTGTTTCTTATCTCCTGCACAGATATCACCTATTCGGTGTCGGCGTGGGAGATTTAAACAGCTGTCAGATCAGCTGTTTCCTTAAATCTCCTGTGCCGACACCGGCGGGAGAGCAGCTGTGGCCGGGAGGAGGAGATCTCCACCGCTGATCTCCTCCTCCCGGCTGCCCCCGATACAGCGGATTGGCTGGCCGGGGTGCATACTCATGTGAACGCATGCTGAGATGCTCCGCTGCGTTCACATCAGTATGGGCTGCGTTTGCACTGTGTTTGCGTCTGCATGCCATACGCATGCAGACACAAACGCAAATGTGAAAGCAGCTTAAGTCACACATGACTCGTCATATATATCAAAGCAAGTCACGAGACTGGGACTTGTATGCAACTTATCTG
Source organism: Allobates femoralis (assembly GCA_033576535.1). NCBI lineage: Eukaryota > Metazoa > Chordata > Amphibia > Anura > Aromobatidae > Allobates > Allobates femoralis. The sequence continues at coordinate 641,091,985 of JARQOC010000003.1, forward strand.
CGATTTGGCCATTTTTTTTTTTTTTTACAGGAAAATCACTGCTTTTCCATGAGTTTATGTTGTACAATACTATCCTAGCTAATATGGCTCTAATTAGGTTGTCTACATTCATTGTATCTTGTCTAGGAGGAAAGCCATTCCTCTATAGCTGCTCTTTTGTGGTTCTAGGAAGCTGGAGCTGTCAAAGAATGATGGTGAGGATGGAAGGGGTAGAGATAGTTGGAAAAGGTGCACTTAGGCTACATTCAGACATTGCGCTTTTTCACACGCTTTTCAAAAATAGCGTAACTGCGTCTGCCGGCAGAGTGAATGGACTTTCACTTTTGCTGTGCAGACGCTGCATAAATATACGCTGAGCTTTTATGGGAGAAAGTGCGCACTAAAAAGAATCAACATGTCAATACTTTACGCACGTACACACACGCTTTCTCCATAGGGCCATTATACCCGCTAGAACTACGCATCGCCGTTCAGACAATGTCCAATTCCAGTGCGTATAATGTCGGCAATGCAGGATGTGATGTTATACAGGGGAGGAAGAATCCTGTGTTCCTCCCCTGTGTGATATTTGTGACGGCCCTTTTTGGTTTTGCAGTGTATTAATATACACTGCGAAACCTAAATAAAAATAGTTAAAATGTATTAAAAATAAAGATTGAATACTTACCCTCCGCCGGGTGTTCTGGGAGCCAAAACATCCACTTCTGATCTCCTTCCATGGCATGTGATCTGTGGGTGGCCGCTCGCGATCATATGATATGCACGTCACATTTCACATAATCGCGAGTGGCCAATCACAGATCTTGGCAGGTCATGGAAGGACAGTAGATGTCCTTGTCTCAGCTCCCGGTAACCCGAACAGACAGCGGAGGGTAAGTATTCAATTTTTATTATTTTTTAATACATTTTGACTATTTTTATTTAGGTTTCGCAGTGAAACCAAAAAGGGCTGTCACAAATGTCACACGGGAGGAACACAGGATTCTTCCTCCCCCATGTGACATCACTTCCCCCTGTGCTTTTGGGCAGAAGTGTGGCCATAAGTAAACACTGTGTGAATGCACCACGCTTTTTTTAAAGCGCTTTCTTGCACAGCCGCAAAAATCGCCTGCGCAATAAACCACTACATGTGAACGACGTAGCCTTAAATAATTGGCAACACCAGAATGCACTTAGTGCCTGTGCTCGTGTAAACATTTCACTGTTGACAGAGTCCCTTTAATATTATCATGTATATTTGAATTACATATGTACAAAGCTGTAATATGTTAAAGTCACTGAACCCACACATTGCTCTATAAACCAAATAAAATAGAGCTTTTTGATTGAGGACAAGCAAATACAAGCCCTTCAATTAAACTTGTAAATCTAGATGTGTCAAAATATCATGAAACATCTGCTCCTTTATTATTCAAATCACCCGCAATTATATTACACAATGCTTTTAGGAGTTAACCTCATGCTCACAAGCTACCATAACTACAACCAATGAAGACTGGACAGACCTGCTCTGCATTCTAACTACAACCTGAAGAATGAGCAAGGGAGCCTTAGGACTACGTCACACGGTTCAATTTACCGAACTATATTGTTAGTGATCACATACACGCGCGATCGCTAACAATATCGTTCACATCGTTGGTGAGGTGTCACACAGGCAGACTCACCAACGATGTGGACCAGCGAGAACGCTGGTAACCATGGTAAACATCGGGTTACTAGGCGCCGCGCGGCGCTTAGTAACCCGATGTTTACCATGGATACGAGCTCCCAGCATAGGCTGCAAAGCACTGGGAGCTCATTCATCGTTGCTCTGCTGGTATCACTCGCAGCGATGCTGCGTGTCCACCGGCCGACCAACGATAGAAAAATCGCTTTGATTACACGCAGCGACGCACAAACTATATCGCTTAAGCGATCAAAAAAGCAGGTCGCTTAAACGATATTGTTCAGTAAATTGATGCGTGTGACGTGGCCCTTAGGCCATGTGCACACGGTTGAGTATTTGATGATTTTTTTACCTCAAGATTTGTAGCCAAAACCAGGAGTGTATTATTAAACACAGAAGTGGTGAGGGGTTTCTATTAGACTTTTCCTCTGATTGCTCCACTCCTGGTTTTGTCTACAAATCCTGAGGTAAAAAACTCATCAAATACTCAACGTGTGCACGAGGCCTTAGAACAAAGAAAGTGAGACCGTTCTACCACAGGTTTCTTCTCTAGATGCAGAGAGGCGTGGGACACTAATCCTTCTGCCTGGACTGCCACCATGAATACTTTCCCATCCTACAGAATGCCTCTATCCACTGTGAATAAGTAAGCCCCTGAATACACCTTCTGTTATACACCCCACAAAGCCCTTCAGATTTTAGCACTTTGGAGAGAAGCAAGTACTTCTTGTAGATATTGCATTAATAAACTTGCAAAAGAAAAATTCAGCATGACGCTAGACGACCGCTTCCACCCACACACTATGCAGACTACGTCTACCATTCAAGACAAAAGCACCACCCAACCCCGTCTCTGAACTCGCAACACAGGCCAGAGTGATTTTAATGACTAGTTTGCAGTCTTAATCTATTTGTGTCTGATACACAGGCAGGGTTTCCACCACAGAGAGGCTGTAGAAACACCAGGCCAAGACACAGAGCGCTCTGTCAGGGCTAGACAATGAGCACATTCTCCTCTGCTCCCACTGCAGTCACCTTCTACAGACACACCGAGATCAGCGAGAGCTGTCACTCAGGGCACACAATGACCACCACACACAGCTGCCTATTAGCCTGTCCAATGCAAGAGTGCCATGCCACAGGTGTGAATTCTGGCTCTCACATGAAGTACACATGGATGGCACTTGCTTGTTCCTTGGCGATGAACAGCAGGTGAAATGGCCAATGAACTGGGAAGGCTGAATCACTGTCACTCACTTTTTTGCAGTAAAGTAATTTCAGCACTGAAAAATGATGCAAAGATGTTAATAAACTGTACATTCCTTTATTTTGATTTTAGACAACGGAAAAGCTCATGTGCAACCTTCCTTATGTAAGCAAATCCATTTTCTTAGTTAACTTTATGGACAAAAGACTCTTCTACCAGAGAAAAACAAAGCGGAGATCTCATTGATGCAGGAAAGTTATGGTGGGTTTACACGTTGCGATATCGTAGTACGATTTCAATGAAAAGTCACGTGGTTCGATCGTTGGACCAGAGATCGTTCCTGCGTTTTATGGTGTGAACGTCCAATACGATGCAGGAACGATGTCAATGCGATATAGGGGATTGAATGAGCGTGCTATTCAATGCCCCGATATTGAAGGAAGATTGGAGTCGGATCGTGCTGTGTAAACGCACAACTACGATGCGATTTGAAAATCACCCATTCACTCCCATGTTAAAGGATCGTTCCTGGGTTAGGGGGCGTAGACATCGCACGGAGTTGTATTCCGATATCGCAACGTGTAAACATCCAATGCGATGCGGGAGAAACGATGCACTAATTGCGCGCTCCCGCGCCATTGAGTTGCGATATCGCAACGATATTGAAGCGTGTAAACCCACCATTAGGAAGAGCTGGTGAGCTTTCCACAAGTGTCAGTTTCAGTAAATACTTGTCATGAGAAAGCAACCCTGGAAGATAATTTCAGGACTCTAATGGCACGTCACACGCCACAATCTTATGAGCGATATCGCTTAAGCGATCTGCTTTTTGATCGCTTATAGCGATATCGTTGTGCGTCGCTGCGTGTAATCAAGCGATTTTACAATGTAAAATCGCTTGATTGTTTGATCGCAGATTTTGAACGTTCACAAATCTGTCGCTGGTCGGCCGGTGGACACGCAGCATCGCTGCGTGTGACACCGGCAGACGACCCATAACCAGCTCCAGCGCCTCTCACAAGCGCTGGGAGCTGGTATCAAGGTAATGCGGTATCTAGGCAGCGCGCGCTGCCTAGATACCGACGTGTACCTTAGTTACCAGCTCCTCGCTCACGGCTGTATCTAGGTACACAGCGGGTAACAAGGGACCCTAGTTACCCGCTGTGTACCTAGATACCAGCCGGTGAGCGAGGAGGCTGGTAACTAAGGTACACGTCGGGTATCTAGCAGCGCGCGCTGCCTAGATACCCGCAGTTTACCTTGATACCAGCTCCCACGCTTGTGAGAGCACTGGGAGCTGGCCTATCAGTCGTCAAGACATCGTGGAAACGATATTAATTCCTTCCACGATGTTTCGGGTCAATGACGCTGTGAGTCTGTCTGTGTGACAGCTCACAGCGATCTGAACGATATTGTTAGCAATCGCGCGTGCACGTGATCGCTAACAATATCGTTCATAAATTGAAACGTGTGACGTGGCCTTAAGGGTATGTGCCCACATAGTGGTTTAGTGTCGGTTTAGCAGCGAAAACCGCCGGCGGTTTAGCAAAGGTTTTATTTAAATTTATGTAAATCCTTAGCAGCTTTAGGACTTACAAGTAACCCTATGTAATTTAGAAACCGCTGTGCACACATAGTGGGTTTATGTGAGCGGATCCGCCAGTGGTTGAGCGGTTTCCTAGCTGTTTAGCAGCATACATGTCAATTCTTCTCAGCGGTTTTTGAGCGTTTCCATGGACAAAATCCTTCATAGAAAACCAGCCGGAAAAACCGCTGGAAAAACCGACTGAAAAACGCTGTGCACACGCTGAAAAAACGTGGGAAACGGCTGGAAAACCGCTGGTGACTTCTGAGCTCAGGAGTCTAGGCTCCTTGATTTTTCCAGCGGTTTACTGATGATTTGAACGTCACTAAACCACTATGTGGGCACACACTCTAAAGTCCACATTATACATAGCGATGTTCCAGCGACCCGACCAACGATTGGGATCGCTGGCGAGATGTCACACAGGCATACTTACCAGCGATCACCAGCGATGTGCCAACACCAGACGGTCGCTTGGATCGTTCAAGGTCTCGGGCGCAGACTGGGGATCGTTGGTCATTGCCCCTGTCACACATGCTGATGCATGCGTGACAGCAGGAGACCAGCGACTGAAAAATGGTCATGCCCATTCGCAGCGATCAGCGAGCTCATCCCCGGTCGCTGCGGCATGTCACACGTAGCAACATCGCTGCGAGGTTGATGCAATATCGTTAGCGATATCGCTACGTGTAACGGGGCCCTAAGGCTATGTTTACACAGGGGGGTTTTCCTGCGATTTTGGTGCGATTTCACCTAGCTTTTATGCAAAGCCAAGTTAATCTAAACCTGTGTCACCCCTGGACATATCGCCGGCGATTTCACAGGCGACGCTGAGGCGTGGCCTGTCGCCGGCGACATTCGCCAATGCGTCGCCCAATGTAAATGGGCGAGGGCGACACATCCGAGTGGCCTCACATAAGAGCTCTGAAACCAGGCGACTATTCTTGGGCGATGTGTGCTGATTGCCCTGTGTAACATCTCATGAGCGATGTCAAGAGCGACAGCACCCATCACCTAAACCATTTCTGTAGGCGTTTCTGGGCATATTTACTACCTCTGGTGGTCTGCGTGGATTGGTGGCAGCTCGAGCGTTACGATTGGTCGTCTTGTTTCTCGGCGCCATATTTGATGATGTGTGCGTCCAAAGGCTTTATTACCCAGAAGCGTACATACTGTACAGCAGCGCATTGCTGTGGCCTCTATGTTTGTGGGTGTGTGTGTTCAAGGGGCAGAGATGTGCGACGGGCAACAATGTGTGTTAACATCAACACAATTACATGACAACTAATGTGTGCATCAGAGCGCTGTTGTGACAGCCTTCCTGTTTAAAGTATATGACGCACAAGCATACAGTGAATCCTGTGGCTTTTGCGCCTCTGGGCCCCCGTCAACATGTGACATCTCTCCCGTTGGTTCATTCGCCATTACATTGTCAATCTTTTGGCGCCGCCTTCCTGGTGCTTTCCCTTCCCCTGCAGAATAGTAAAATGGCGGCACCCAGGCGAGCTGCAGTGTGCGGGGAGCCTGAGCTCCTTATCCTTGTGGATGTATGTGACACCAGGGATTACTGGTGTCACGACCAGCACACCCATCCACGCCTCCACAAGCAGGCTGTCCTGATGAGGGTGAACACGCGGCTGGAGAGGAGGTTGGGCGTTGTGCGCACCCCAAGGCAGATCTGCAAGAAGATCGCAGATCTTAAATACAAGACGCCTGGACGCATCACCCAACTGCGTGCCAGGATTGCCCAGATTAGTGGTGAGTAGCCTGACAACATCCACATACCCTTCTGTGTAAAGAAAGACATATGAAGACCAGCACATGCCACTGTACACCCCCAACATATATAGGGGCAACGTATGTGAGAGCTTCTTCATCACTCTGCAGTTGCAGGATCATCTACCTGCAACATCCACATACACCCTATACTTTCTGTGGGTCATCTGTCACAACACACTTGTATGCACACACAATAACCACAGGCCTACAGTATGTGTGTAAATATGCATAGAGCAGCGTCAGCATGTAGGCCATTATGTCACACCACTCATGTCACACACTGTAAACCTGTGTATTTCAGTTGACCTTTTGGATTTGTGCCATGTAAACTATAGGTCTACTTTACCTAGCCACATATTGTCATATGTTTACCCTACCCACATATGACATTATGGTGGCCTATCCTGCCCTTCTTTCAATCGCACTCAACCTGACCTCATGAACCTCAAACAACACTGTTTATTAAGCCCCCACATATCTGGCCATGTTGTTATTGTGATTAAGTATGTTGTTGCCTCAACAGGTAGGGACAGAAGGTGGGACTATCCCCCATCCCCCGCAGTGGGAACACCACACAGCCAACCAGGCTCGCCCGGCCCAACCGCCAGCAGGAACGTCACCACATCTCCAAAGGCCCACATCACCCCACAGTCCGAGACCATCAGGCTCAGAAGGGACCCCAAGGGCTGCACCCACCCCACCCTTGGAAGGAGAGATGTCGAGTGGTGCCAATTCGGCACAGTGGTCCCCTGAGGACCCCACAAACAGCCAAGAAGATGTGTGTAATGTCAATATTACTCATATATACTCTGCACTATATCTGTCTTTCCGGTTTTATTTGGCATTAATTTGAATGTAGGGACCTTTGTTATGGGCACAACAAAAACACATATGCTGATCTCATTACAGATGACCCAAGCCAAGGGGTGGACTGGGAAATAAGCCCCTCACCATCCCCACCCCCCCAAATAGTGGGTCCACAGCCCCCTGGTAAGTGCAAACACTTCTAAGAAAACACACCTGCTATGTGTTCCAAACATGTGGCTGATGTTGATGTTTATGTATACTCTGTAGGTGGCCCATCCCTGCAGGACCTAGAGGCGGCCCATGAGGAAGCGGCTTTGAAACTTGCCCAATTAGCCAATATGATTGAGCAATACAAGCGTGCCCATCCCACCTCTGCCCCTCAAGGCCAGCCTCATACTCACATGTGATGTGCGACTTAAAATTTTACCCAAGTTTTTGTTTTTTTCTAAAGATTTTTTGGATTTAATGGACCCTGTTGGTCCACTGTTGTAATAAGAAATACTGTGTTTTAAAGCATGGACCCTTGTTAAGTGTTTTTTTTAATGTATGTATATGGTTAATATTTGTAACCCCTGTAAACGGGGTTTAACCCCATACCATTATTACGTAAGAAAGGTTGACACGATAACACAAGTACATATTTGTGTCCTCAAATGTGTTTATTTGTCCCAGGAAAGAGATGCATGTCCCAGTATATGGTGTACCAAAAACGTATGGTGACATAATGTCTGATTTATAGGGGTACATACAGCATTGGGGACATATGTACGGCACCCAGGGACAGGCCTTTGTGTGACACTGTATGGTGCCTGTGTGTACTTGCCTCCATATACATGTATTTCATTACACATATTCTGTACACACACATGGACAAGGGAATGTTAGGTGAACAATACATATGGCCCACGTAACTGCAAAGACACAAATATCTGTGCACACACATACTTGCTCAAGGCTCCAATAATCTCCTGACCAACAAAGCAAGAGTGATTTTATTAGTCAACGCAGCAGCACAACACACATTACATAAAAGCGCCATACGGATTCACTGTACAATTACTCGACATGCGAGCGCCGTGTTTGGCCTTGTTGCCCACTGCAATGCGTCCAGCAATAATCCGCGACACATCACACGAGAGTTGACTGAACACTGAGCCAATACGCACATGCATGCTTACATTTAACGATGTGTCGCGGCGAACAAGGACACAATAATAATTGGTGTTTGTTTGCAACCAATCACACGTCTTCAAGGCGACACACAACATAATGTTAACGCCTACCTCCGAGACGCGGGACAAAACAACGCCCACATCGCTAATGTCGTTGCTCTGTGTGATGCGGAAGCGGCGACCAGCGACTTGATCGCCCGTGGGCCTTGGGAAACGCTCAGGCAATTTCCGGTCAGGTCATCGCCTGAGCGTCGCCTGAGATGTCGCCCCGTGTAAATAGGCGACGGCGACCTTGGGCGACACGCAAAAACAGGCGCGCACACGTGCGTCGCCTATGAAATCGCCGGCGATATGTCCAGGTGTGACGGTACCCTAAAAGAACCATTACACACAGAGATATATTGCTTGCAACTCACTAGTTGCAGTGAAATCATGGACACATTGTTCCATTTGTACACGGCAACAAAATGGAACAATGTCTCCATGATTTCACTGCAACCAGTGAGTTGCAAGCAATATATCTCTGTGTGTAACGGTACCTTAAGGGATTCAGGTAAAGTTGTGCGCATTGATTTTAATTGTTGCCAGAAATTGAAACATGCGTTTTTTTTTTGTATAATCTATTTTTATTAGAGTATATTCATAGGAGTAAAAGTAATAAAACAGGAGCATACAGCATAAAGTACAGACATTATTGTCATGAAAAACACAATGACATATTATATAAATTTTCACGATTCTTCTAACTCAATCGTGTCTTCCATCCACATTAGTAATATTATGATACTGAAAATACTCAGAATATCTGCCGTTAGCTCCATCATAAATGGAACTCTAAACAACATACAGTATTCGTAATGTCTTGTACAATGGGTTTCACTACACAAGCATGTGTAATCATATAAATCTCATTGTGTCTACACAATATAGCATAGCATTAAAGGCTATGAAAAAACTGGTAGTACTCAGTAGTCGATTTCTGCTGAGAACTATGAGTATGCCCCAAGTAATCTATAGTCTTACTAATCAAGTGAAATACAGAAAGAAAGAAGTTATACAACAGAGAGGAAGGAGATTATGAAAGTAGGGTAGAAAAGTATAAATAGTATTCTAGATATAGAAGAGGAATAGATCTGATAAGAAAATTTCCCCGTCCCCCCGAAGAGCCAGCCCCCCCACCACCGTGTTTACACATCTCTTTCTATAATCTCCTGGAGACCTGGAGTCTCTTTAAATAAGATTCAATCTTGCCATGTGCGGATCAACTTGGTGTTGTCACCAGTAGCCTCTGCCATTAACACCTCTATATTATAGATATTAGTTCCGCCAACTATTCCGACATTGTGGGAGTCTGGGTGGAACGCCAATAGCGTTGGATAACCATCCTCCCTGCGGTCACACAGTATCGCAAAATGCTGCGTTTTTGTGTTACTATGGAGCCTGGGAGAATTGACAGAATGGCCACCTGTGGAGTTGGTTCCACTCAGTCCCCTAATATTGATTCATAAGCTGCGAAAACCCTGTCCCAGAACACTCATATTTTGGAACATTGCCACCAAATGTCTGCAAGTGTACCTTTAACAGTGCCACACCTCCAGCATCTGTCGCTCACCAAGGGGAATATGGACCGCAGTTGTACGGGATATTGATACCACCTTGTTAATATTTTATCATTTTTCTCCTGGGCCGATCCCGCCGGAGACATTTTGTGTGTGAATATAAAGGGCTTTGGAGAGGTCCTCATCTGTAAACTTACAACCCAATTCTTCCTCCCATGCTCGAATGTAATATGGGGCCTTGCCCTCTGGAAGTGCACCAAGTTCCCTATACAGTAGAGAAACCTGATGCATTGGGGGCGTCTGTTGAAGGAAACTTTTTTCAAAGCCGGTGGGAAATGTAGAAGGGACCCGTCCCTGACTATCACTCTGGACAAATGATCTCAACTGTTCACATCCTTACCATTTGATGATTCTATGTGGAGTTGTCTTTTGTAACTCATCCAAGGGAGGAATATTTGGTCCCAAACTCAACTGTCCAATCCTAATGTCAGAGCCAACATGCCAGCCCAGGAACCAATCACAATGTCTACCCGGAAGAAAGTTTGGGTTTTGAAATACCGGAGCTAAGGGATTATAAGAGCTAACCAACCCTTTCTTATGTTTCAGATGTTCCCATGTTTTCAATGCTTCCCTGGCCAAGAATCCTGTAGGGCCATCCATCCTCTCGTCCTCTCTCTTTTTTTTGGGGGGGATCTACGGAGAATGTTTTAATGGCCATGTACACCCCTCTTGTTCCAACTGAATCCAATGTTTGTCTCCCGTCCTAAAGTGCCCATCTAAAAGTCTAAGTAGTACAGTGGCTTGGTGGTACCTTTGCAGGTCGGGAAGCCCAGCCCCTCCTGCAGTCTTTGACGCTGTCAAAATCTGGTATCGTAGTCTGGGTCTTTTTTGGCACCAGACAAACCGTATAAGAGCAGATCTAATAGATTTGAAAAAGGTTCTTGGTGGTGTAATGGGGAGTGCCTGGAACAAGTATAAAAATCTAGGTAATATATCCATTTTAAAAGTGTTCATACGTCCGAACCAGGATAATTGTTTATGGCCATATTCTCTAAGTCTTTTTATGGACGTGTCTAGTAGGGGGAGATAATTAAGTCAGTATAAATCTGTGAGATCAGAGAGAATTTTAACTCCTAAGGACTGAATAGACCCGGTCTGCCAGCTGAAATGAAAATTTGCTTTTGCTTTAGTCACGTCTGTTTCGGTCAGGGTCATGTTAAGAGCCTCTGTTTTGTTATAACTGATTTTAAAATTACTAACCCTTCCGAAAGCAGCAGCTTCCTGGATTAAGGATGGGATGGTAATATGTGGCTGGGACACCTAAAGTAAAAGGTCATCCGCATAGAGCGAAGTCTTGTATTCATGATGACCCACTCTTAGACCGTGTACACTGGTGTTCTCCCTCAACGCTACCGCCAAATGCTCCATCACCACCGTGTACTAAAGTGGCGACAGTGGACACCCCTGTCTAGTGCCGTTTTTAATTGAAATGGGGTTGGACAGAGCGCCGTTGATCCGAATTCTTACGGTTGGATTGATATATAGTGCACGGACCTTCTGTATAAACGGTTCACCAGACCTATCTGTCTCAAAGCGGAGAACATGAAACCCCAATGCACATGGTCGAAAGCTTTTTCTGCGTCTATTGATATTAATCCCAGAGGGGCTCTATGAGTCTTAGCATGGGCAACTAATAACAGAGTTTTATTAATGCCATCTCTCGCTTCTCTTCCTTGAACAAGACCTACTTGGTCACCATGTTTTATTGTGAGTAAAAGAGGTGCTAATCTATTCGCCAATATTTTTGCGTATAATTTAACATCTATGTTCAACAAAGATATGGGCCTATAATTATTTGCTACAGACAGGTCTTTCCCTAGCTTTGGAAGTACAGTAATGTATGCCTCCAAAGTTTGTGGAGTGAGAGGGGAGGTAGGTGAGACTGCATTATAAGTTTCGGTCAGAAGGGGTCCCAATTGAGTACGAAAGTATTTATAGAAAGAAGGTGAAAATCCATCTGGGGGACAGGACTTTTGCCTCATGCATGGTTTTTTATGCGTTTTTTGAATGAATGAGCATGTCAATTCTTTGCTGAGTTGTTGCCTCGGTTTTGTAATGTCTCAGCTTAAAATCACTTTATTTTCAATTGTAAACCAAAATTAGAAAACCGCTGGAAAAACGCAGTAAAACCCTACATAACAACACAGGATTTCATCTGCCAGATAATTTGATTACAATCATCTCACCTCAGTTTTTGCAGCAGTTTTGTTGCAGAAAAAACGCAGCAAAAACTCACTATGTGATCATAGCTCAACTTTCCACCTGGAAATAGACAACTTGCATGACCCTTCACCCTGTCAACAGGATGTGGGTCAAATTCAAGAAGAAAACTACACCGGACATGCCATTAAAAAAAAAGTATTAGGGTATGTGCACATGAACCAGATGTACTGAGTGTTGTACGCAGCGCCTCCAGACCTGTGGTAACATAGGGAGACCGCAGCCACCCTGAACTCATGATCTGCGTTCAGTATAGGGCAGCTTCTCTCTGCATTCACGCGATTGAGATCGCTTCCGACTCTGCAACATGAAATTAACAGGCTGCGGAGATTAGGAAGTCCGGCAACCCACACCACAGCTTAAACACTGAGGTGGGGGACAAGCACAATGAGCAGGGGATTTCTAGAAATCTAATCCACTATGCTGGTATTGTACAGCGCAGCGCCAATACCCTGCAATTCCTGATCGTGTGCACGCAGCCTTAAAAGGGGTTGTCCACTACTCAGACAACCAATTCTCTAACCCTAGGTTTCCTGCATGTAAAATAATGGCACATATTCCCCTCCAGTTGTGTGCCCTCCTGTTTCCCTAGCGAGCAGCACTTCACTCAGTGGGGGAAATTGGCTTGAGCATTTGCGGGGGAGGGGAGGAGGGGGGTGGGGAGGTTGGGGCGGGAGGTTGGGGCGAGGGGAAGGGAGTCTCAGGACCAGGCAACCCACAAAGCTGCTAGTGTATCTGTGAGTGTATACTATGTGTGTATATATACCGTATATATATATATGTGTGTGTGTGTGTGTGTGTGTGTGTGTGTGTGTGTGTGTGTGTGTGTGTGTGTGTGTGTGTGTGTGTGTGTGTGTGTGTGTGTGTGTGTGTGTGTGTGTGTGCACAATTACGTATGAAAAGTATATTAGGAGACCAGAACAAGCCTATAGAAACAGTCATCAGCGATGCTCTTTTCAATATTATAAATTAGATTAGATTGAGACAATACAGTTCCTGACAAATGTTATGTCGTTTATCCATGTTATTTAAATAAAAGCTTATAACCTGACGTTAAATTTATCCATTGGTTTTATAAATTACTCTTTTGAAAGCTGAAACCCTCCCAAATGTGGTTTAGGTTAAAAAAATAATTTGGCATCAATGCTGAAATATTGATCATTTAAAGGGATCCTGTCACCCCCAAAACACCTTTAAAGCTATTAAAACCTGTCCCTACAGCATATTAACACTTTCCCTACACTATTTTTAGCTCCTAAATGCAGTAAATGATATTGCATAAAAACGTTTTATAAGTACCTGATTAGTGATGATAATGAGTGACTATCTATTCATAGTCACTCATCAAGACTGCCCCTCTGCTTCATAGCACGCCTGAATAGGCGTGATCTACATCCAGGATTCAAAATCGCGCGTCCCTTCTGTGCCCTGTGTTCGTAGGAGGCTGCAGTGTGGCTTGTGACGCGATCCGCGTCATTCCCGGCGCCCTGTGACGTATTTACAGCGGCGCCGCGCTGTTAGCTTCAAAATGTGCACTGCGCATGCGCATTGGGCATGCGCAGTGCACATTTTGAAGCTAACAGCGCGGCGCCGCTGTAAATACGTCACAGGGCCCGGGAATGACGCGGATCGCGTCACAAGCCACACTGCAGCCTCCTACGAACACAGGGCACAGAAGGGACGCGCGATTTTGAATCCTGGATGTAGATCACGCCTATTCAGGCGTGCTATGAAGCAGAGGGGCAGTCTTGATGAGTGACTATGAATAGATAGTCACTCATTATCATCACTAATCAGGTACTTATAAAACGTTTTTATGCAATATCATTTACTGCATTTAGGAGCTAAAAATAGTGTAGGGAAAGTGTTAATATGCTGTAGGGACAGGTTTTAATAGCTCTAAAGGTGTTTTGGGGGTGACAGGATCCCTTTAATGAACACAGAATGGTCTGATTTTGGCAAGACAAAAGTTTTGTCGCCCACAGAAAGTAATGTTATATTCAAACAAATAATTAACTTAAAATACAAATATATGTTGCATAACATTGGTGAATGAAGTTGTGCCATTAGAGTCATATTTAGTATTTTGTGTGACTTTCATGAGCTTGAAGGACTGCATCCATGCGGTTCAATAATGATTCATGCAATTTATTAATGAAGTCATCAGGAATAGCAAAGAATGCTACATCTTACATGCCTCCCAGAGTTCATCTAGATTCTTTGGTTTTGTCTTCCAAGCAGGGCTGTGGAGTCAGTAAATCAAACCACCGACTCCAACTCCGACTCCTTTATTCATGGCTCGTTTTTAAGTGATAAAATGATTGTAGGTCAATGGTAACATTAGGCTTTAATCATTATAATGACATAATAATAAAGATATTTAGATAGAACATCATAATAATTCATAATAATAATATTCCGCACATTCTGCATTGAACTACTAGACCCAATTCATGATATATTTTAGGAGTGGGAACATTTTCTACCGACTCCAACTCAGACCCCACCAAAATGGGCAGCGACTCTGACTCCACGACTCCCGACTCCACAGCCCTGCTTCCAAGCTTCCTCTTTCATCCTACCCCAAACATGCTCAATGATGTTCATGTCTGGTGACTGGGTGGCCAGTCCTTGAGCACCTTGATCTTTTTTGCCTGGAGGAACTTTGTTGTAGGGATGAATGTATGAGATGGAGCACCATCCTGCTGCAGAATTTGACCCCTTTTATGATTTGGAATATAAGAGGTAGCTAATACTTCTTGATATTTTAGGCTATTGATATTGCCTTGCACCTTGCAAATGTTTTGCACACCCCCATACTGAATGTAACCCCAGACCATGATCTTTCCACCACCAAATTTGAATCCATAGGGGTCCAGTAGGTCTCCTGCAGTATTTGTGGAGCCGGTGGTGTAATTCTACTGAAGATTCATCAGAGAAATCCACCTTCTGCCACTTTTCCAGTGTCCCTCTATTTAGCAGGTTGTGGGACTTTGCAAATGTTTTTTATTTGCCTTTTGTTTAGTGCTGGCTTCTGGGCACTGATTCAACCATGGAGGAAATTTCGAGACAGTATCCTACAAACTGTTCTAGTTGACACAGGGACTTGAGGTGACCAGGCCTGTTGGAGCTCTGCTGCAGTGAAAGAGGGACTTGCTTTGGATTTTCTAACCAACAAACGTTCCTCCTGAGCAGTTGTCTTGCGGGGTCTGCCGGACCTGGGCTTGTCAAACATCTCCAGTCTCTTCAAATCTTTTTTTTAATTCTTTGTACTTGACGCTGAGACACATTAAAGGTGCCATCCACCTCTACAGTGGATCTGGTCTTCAGCCTCTTGATAATCAAGGCTTTGGTCGCAGGGTGGATTTTTGGCATGTTGTCAGAGCTCAAGTTGCAGTTCAAGTGAAGGTCTGGGGTGCTTTTTTTTTTTTTTTATACACACCCAATAATTAACCGATCATTTACGGAGCACAGGCGAGGATGTAAGCTAGAATTGGGTGCATTATATGACCAGGCGACAAAACTTTTGTCTTGCCAAAATCTGACAATTCTGTGTTCATTAAATGATCGATATTTCAGCATTGATGCCAATTTATTTTCTTAACCTAAACCGAGGTTTCTGCTTTCAAAAGAGTGATTTATAAAACCAATGGATGAATTTAACGTCAGGTTATAAGCTTTTATTTTCTTAACATGGATAAGCGACATAACTTTTGTCAGGGACTGTAGACAGATAGGGATTTAGATTAAATTTTCTTTAGCCTTCAGACTCCTCCTTTAGGGTATGTGCATACAGGGTGTTTTTTGCTGCAGTCAAAAACACAGCAAGCCTGTCCAGGTTTCTAGGATCTCCAGATTCCTTGGCAAGACATTTGCTGCGTTCTTGTCTGCGGTTTGTACGCTTTTTTTTGTGCGTTTCGGTAGCTGCATTTTTGCAGCAAAAACGCAAAAAGAATTGACACCCTCATTCTTTTCATAACGCAGCAAAACCTGGGGCATTTACACTTTCTGTACTGAAGAAAAACCAATGTGTATAGGCCGCTGTTCCTTAAAACACAGATTTTGCTGGAAAGTCCAAACACAGGAATAGATTAGCATACATTTGCATAAAAGCATGGTAAAAAAATGCAGCAAAAAAACCACACTGTGTGCACATAGCCTTAAAGGTGCATTTACACAACACATTTTGAACAAACATTACTAGGAACTCACGTTTCCTGATAATCATGCAATCTAAACTAGCTGCCAATCACCTACGAATGAGCAAAACACTTGTTCATCATGTGAAATGATCTTTTGAATTGCACAAAAGATAATCATTCTTGGCAGTGCATCATCCTGCGATATGTAACCCTGCCTGTGTGAACATGCCATAGAATTGGTAATGTAAACACACAATAGTTTTTGCTCAGACTGTAATGGATCCAGGACTGGCATGTGAAAAGAAGCTCATTAACCTGTAAACTATCACTAATTGGTAGTCATTTAATAGCATGTTTTCACAGGCAGAATAAAGTAAAGCTCAAGGTCCATACCAAACACCACCTAGTATTTGGGCACAAACCCCGCAAAGCACTCTCAGCTCTGCTTCATCCAGAGGCTGCAGGGAGGAAACAAACATCCTCTCCCTGCAGCCTCTGCAATCATGACGACGGCCGAAGGTGACATTGTCTGAGGCACCTTTGGCAGTGGGGTCACCTGAGTTCCCTGTTGCGGGACCTTAGTGAGTGACTTCACCAGCGGCAGTCAGTGTGATCGCATAGAATGCGGGGAGAGGATGCTAGTTCTCTCCCTTCAAGGTCTGGATGAAGCAGAACCAGGATCGTGTGTTTCGTGGGACCATCATTGTGGATTATTGTTGGAGAGGTATGTGTAGGGTTAATAAATGGGAAAATGAGGGTTGTCAGTATGATTTATTTCAAATACCGTAAAGGATCTTTCTCTGTGTCTCACAGGACTGATAATAGGCAGGTCTCAAGAGACCTGAACGTTATAAATCTGAAGTTAATGACAAGCTATCAATGCTCACCTGTCATTAAACCCCTTCTATCACCCCGATGCCAACTCACCAGGACATCAGGAAGAGTCAGATATAGCGCTAGGAATTTGCACTTCTAACGAATGCACTAATTTCTGGGGTGGCTGCGGGCTGCAGTTCTGTAGCCTAAGGGGGCAAATAACTGTGGACCTAGCTACACTGGGAATACCAGCCCCCAGCTGCCTGGATTTTACCTTGGCTGGCTATTTAAAAACAGGGCGAAGCCAAAGCATTACGAAGCCAAACTTACCGTACTTTTTTTTCCAAAAAACTCAAAAATTCAAATTTTTTATTTCTGAAGTTCTTAGTACACACATTGGCCAATGTGTGTACTAAGAACTTCAGAAATAAAAAATTAGAATTTTTGAAAAAAATTTACGTTTTTAAACTTTTTCCTCGAATACATATAGCTTATAGCATTTGTACATCATTGGTAGTAGCTGTGTGCTGCAAGAATTTTTTTCAAATTACTCGACCCTGTGTCTTTGTTTGCACCAGTTCACACTAGTCTGTGAGTGCTGTGCAGTTATTTTCTTGTTAATTATATATATATATATATGTATATATATATATATATATATATATATATATATATATATATATATATATATATAAATAAAAGGGGCTTCCTTGTATTTTGGTTGCCAGCCAAGGTGCAACCAGGCAGCTTGGGGTGGTAGCCAGTAGCTGTCCGCTTTATCTGTGCTGAGAATTAAAAATTCAGCATTTTTTAAAATTATTTTTACACTACCATTTCAGGTTTGTTGCCAATCACAGGCACAATGGGTGAGGGGCGCATAAGCCAATCACAGATGCTATCACAGAATAGGCATCTGTGACATCTGTGATTGGCTGTTGGAGCAAGTGCAGTAACCTGGGAACAGCTCATACATTCTAGCATCTACAATGCAGTGAACAATCAGGAAGCTAATGACCAGCTACAGAAGTACAAGCGCGCGGACCCCGGTAAGTCATCACACTGATTTTTAATCACGGTTTTATTTTTTTTAAAACCCATAACGTCCCCCCAGCCACTATTTCACAACTTTAAAGTCTGGGTTCAGGGTTCACACTCAAGTCAAGCCCGAAACACGGCTTTTATTTAAAGTCGGGCTGGACCCACAGAATCCCAACATAAGCGAGTTTGCCCATCACTAAGGCTGGCTTCACATTTGCGTTCCCCTCCGCAGCACTCTGCAGAGGGGAACAGCCATGTGAAGCGCAGACACCGCAAGTGCCTATGTTTATAATGGGAGCGCAGGTGCTGTGCTGAACTGCGCATGACCGTGCACTCCCATTCATTTGCCTGTTAGATTTGTACGCATGCACATGCATATCGTACAAATCACACTGCACCAGGAATGCGACATGTCGCGTTCCTGGTGCGGACGACAATATATGATTTGTACGCAAGCATGTGCATGCGTACAAATCACACAAGCAAATGAATGGTAGCGCATGGTCATGCGCAGTCAAGCGGAGCACCGTGCGCTCCCATTATAAACATAGGCACTTGCGATGCCTGCGCTCACATGGCGGTTCCCCTCCTCAGAACGCTGCAGAGGGGAGCGCAAAGGTGAATCCAGCCTTAGTGAGAGTCCTGTTTACAAGAGAAGATTCACTGCGCAGAATGATGATTTATTACGCTACGCAAAATATAATTTCTCCCTTTCACTGGATGCTCAAAAGCCTATCTACATTGAAAAAGAATCATGAAGAGTGTTTTCCCTTTGGAACACTGGTAAATAAGCTTTCAGCATAAACCCTCAGAGACATGATTGGATTTTGTACAGGGGGTTGGACCAGATGACCTAGGAGGTCCCTTCCATTGCTACCTTTCTATAATTCTATGAATCTTTAGGAAGAGTTGGCAGTATTACGCCTGCACACATTTTTAGCTTCTGTATACATTATAAAATGCATAAAAGGTCTAAATTAAATTGATAGTTAATGAAAAAGTGCACTAGAAAGCTGGAGAACTTTTCATTACACAATATTTAGGTTTTGCTTACATCAACAGAAACATTACAGAAACTCACACCATGGAAAGTGAATTGGCGCACAAGAGAGCTGGCTTTTAAAGGAACCTGTCAGGTCCCCTCCGCACCCAGAATCACGAGCAGTTCTGCGTGCACATCTCAAATCCCTGCCTGATAGTCCCAGTATGTTGCAGCATACATAAACTGATCTTTAGAAAAAGCATTTTTAAAGATAGATTAAGATGCTAATTAGGGCTATGACCAGTCAAGGGGGTGTTAGTTTCCTCAAATTGTGAGCCCGCATAGCATGTTATCATGCCCCTGTGGGAGTGAATAACATGCTTTACATAGCATTGGCATTACAATTGATATATTAACTGAGCATGCGTGCGGCTGTATCTTCCTCACCATTGAGCGTCTGTCCCAGGTGTATGCATTTAACTCAAAACACGGCTTTTGTACAAAAAGGTCATTCTCTGCTGATAAAGTCCCGCTAAACTCTGAGACCGAATTCATACATCTGCGAATCACTGTCCATTTACAAATCATGATGTATGGATTAGCCAATTGGTCAGACTCAGGCTGTCCATCATTGCAGTTTGCACACAGTGTTTCACTGATGTGAATGAGGCCTTTGACATTGACATTTCAGGTGTCAATTCAGTAATTCCCTCAAATGGGAGATATATCCTTAAATTTCTGCTGCAGGTGTACAGTTTGATATATTGCAGATGTCAGATGTGAATTAGCTCCATTGAATAGCATGGACAAAAATCCACTCCATTTAAACAGCAAAGCTTCCGAATGACATCAATGGTAGATAGTTTTCAAGCAGGTTTAAATACGGTAATTGATAATTTTGCCTCCGATTTCCCTCAGGTTTCAACATACGCATTGGGGAAATCTACAGCACAAACTGACAAGCTGTTGATAAAATATCTGCACCACAGGGCAATTATTTTATACTGCATGTGAATGAGGACAAAAAGGTGGGCAATGTAGAAAGCCAACCGCACAAATACACATTAGGTTATGGTTGGCCAGCCTGCGATTTATTTACGGTTCAAATTTCCATTTTGTTTCCACAGCTTCTATACAGACCTGTGTATTTCTATGGTGGCAATCAGTGGCGTAACATCAGGCCCAGGGGCCCCGATGCGAAAGCTCCAATGGGGCCCCCAATTATTGCAAATCTTTAATAGTATTAGTCTTTTTCTATAGGCCAAAGGGACTTTCGGGGCCCCCTAGGCTGCAGGGCCGGTGCGATCGCAACCCCTGCACCTGTTGTAGTTACGCCCCTGGTGGCAAAATAGAAAGCAATTCTATTTAGTCTGGCAGTTATTCTTCATCTGCTCTCTACTCCATGATGAGTTATTAATGTTAGCAAAAGGGGCATAGAGCAGCGGCAATAAGACTGCAGGATCAATCTGCTAGTTGCTATAGGAAACAGTCAACAAGCTTATCAGATCCATATCAGCTTTCCTATTATGCAGGACAGTTTTTACTATCAGTTTTCTGTAATGTAATTCTCCAGAGCTGAATAATAACAGGCTGTAACCCCAGATCAGAACAGATAAGTAATGCAAGTTATTTGCAAGGTTAGGCTACGTTCACATGATGAATAGTTTTTGCCTGTTCTCTGTAGCTTCACTTTTTTACGTGTGTACGGACCAAAAAGCACAACTGCATTCACACTGAGCACTTTTTTCTGCATGCTTTTCCAAAGCCCATTTTATCACCCGATCCACCCGGATCCAGGGCACCACAGCTTAGAGTTGGGGTCTGAGTCACAGATTACACCGGACTCCAGATCCAGGTAAATCTGGATTTCCAGTCTGTGTTCAATGTTCTGTGCCCCCTAGGAAGCATGTAATTTCACATCCACTGGATCCTTGTAAAAAATGCAAACTGAGTGCAGGTGCATCCAGTTTATCATTGCTGGGGAATCCGGGGGCATGCAGGCTTTTCCTGCATGCACCTGGATGAAAAAATATGCTAGTGTGAAACCAGTCTAAAATGCACCCCAAATTTAATGAAGGCAAAGACAAAAAATAATAATTTTTAATGTTACATTTGTGTACATGGCCCTCCCATTCTGGTATATATCCTCCCCATCATGTATATATGTCCTCCATCCTTGTACATGCCCCCCACCTGGTATGTGTGTCCTCATTTTGTACATTGCCCTTCTATTCTGGTATATATGCCCCCCGGTATATATATCCACATCCTGTAATACGTCCCCCATTCTTGTACATAGCCTACCATCCTGGTATAATATACCTCCATCCTGGTAATACCGTATTTTTCGCATTATAAGATGCACTCTTGTTCCCCAAAATTTTAAGGGAAAGTAGGGGAAAGGGGGGAAGGTGCGTCTCCTAATGTGAAACAATACTGTTGTGCGGTGGGAGAGGGGGCTGTGGAGCGGTGTCCGGGGCTGTTAGGAGGCTGCAGCAGCGCTCATTATCTCCTGTAATATGCACTGCTTCCCGCTGTCAATCACCAGCGGGAGCAGCCCATATTACAGGAGTGGGACCGCAGCTTAGCGGCTACGGTCCCGTGTGGATAGTTGGTGCTTTCCATGCAATGAAAGCGTGGAAAGCACTGAATATCCCTGGGAGCATGATCATACTCACTGCTCTCCTCGCTCCCTCGCCGTCCCCGCTGTCTTTGCCGGCATCCGGGTCCAGTGAGCGTCACTGCAGAATGACGTCATCACCTGCGCGCTGCTCACAGGACCCGGATGCCGACACAGCACAGAGAGCGGGGATGGCGCTGATGGCAGGGAGCGAGGAGAGGGGTAAGTATGATTGCTTATTATTTTTATTGTGCGGCAGCATGGGGGACAGTGTGCCAGCCTTATGGGGACAGTGTGCCAGCATTGGGGAGGGGCAGTGCCAGCATGAAGGCTATGTGTACCAGCATGGGGGATATACATACCAGGTTGGAGGACATATATACTGATTGTAAGACGGACACTGGCATTATAAGGCGAACGCCACTTAACATTAAAAATTATTTTTTCCTCTTTTCCTTCATCAAATGCGGAGGTGCACTTATAATCTGGTGGTCCCTATAAAGCAAAAATACGTATGTCTCTCATGCATGTACATGGCCTCCAATCCTGGTAAATTCCCAATCTTTGTTTCATGGCCCCCACCATCCTGGGATATATTCCCTCATCCTGAACCCACTTTAGCATACTGAGGGGGTTGCAGTGGTGATCGAAGGTGCAGACTGCACGTTCCACAAAGGATGTGGGCAGTGGGGCAAGGCTGCGGGCCCGAACGTTGCAGGGGTGTTGCAGCGATGTGCAGGGCATTGACAAGCTGCAACTTTGCCTCTACTGTCCAGGACGTCCAGAAAATGTCCACAAAGACAAAGTCCTGGGCGATAGAGGCAGAGTTGCAGCCTGCCAATGCCTGCAGAAACATGGAAAATGGCGGCTACCAGCGCACATCGCCTCAACACCTCCGCAGCCTTGCCCCACAGCTCACATGCTCTTTAGACCCTGCCTTCTACACCTTTGCTCCACCACCGCAACACCCCCTCGATAAAGTGAAAAAAAAAAAACACAGTAATTTTTTTGTACTGGATAGTCAATTTTTGCATGAACATGTGCATTAATACAGTACATAATAAAAGTGAACACTGAAGTTGTAAAACTTTGTTATACAAGTTGTGCATTGACTAGCTTAGCTTACATTCTATCAATGTAAATTTTGTGTGCACTCTAAGTAACAACACAGCCATTAATGTCTAAACCACTGGCAACAAAATTGAGTACACCTCTAAGTAAAAATGGTAAAATTGTGCCCAAAGTGTCAATATTGTGAGGCCACCATTATTTTGGAGCGCTCTTGGGCATGGAGTTCACTAGAGCTTCACAGGAGCAGCAGGAATCGTCTTCCTACCTCCACGACAACATCACGGAGCTGGTGAATGTTAGATATCCTGCACTTCTCCACATTTTGTTTGAAGATGCCCCACAGATGCTCTATAGGGTTTAGGTCTGGAGACATGCTTGGCCAGTTCAGCATCTTTATCCTCAGTTTTTTGTTTTTAGCAAGACAGTGGTCGTCTTTTTGGTGTGTTTAGGATCGTTATGGTGGAATACTGCCCTGCGGCAGAGTTTCAAAAGGGAGAGGATCATGGTCTGCTTTAGTATGTAACAGTACATACTGGCATTTAGGAATCCCTCAATGTGCTCCCCAAAGCCGCCAACCGCAACCCATGACCCTCCCACCACCATGCTTGGCTGTAGGCAATACATGCTTATCTCTGTACTACCCATTTGGTTGCTGCCACACGCACTTGACACCATATGAAGCAAATACATTTTCTTGTTCTCAACAGACCACAGGACATGGTTCCAGAAATCCATGTCCTTAGTAGTCTGCTTGTACTTCAGCAAACTACAGGCTTTCTTGTGAATCACCTGCAGAAGAGGCTTATTTTTTGCAGTGTGCGGTGGCATATGGTCTGAGCACTGACAGGCTGATAGCCCCCATCCCTTTAACCTCTGCAGCAATGCTGGCAGCACACATACGTTTATATTGAAAAGACAACCTCTGGATAGTACTATGAGCGTGTGCACTCAACTACTTTGGTTGACAATGGCGAGGTCTGTTCTGAGTGAAACTTGTCTTGTTAAACCGCTGTATGGTCTTGGCCACCATAATGCAATTCAGTTTTCAGGTGTTTGCAATCTTCTTGTAGCCTAGGACATCTTTATGTCGGCAACAATTCTTGTTTCCAGATCCTCAAAGCATTCTTTGCAACTTGCAGTGACCAATATGAGAGTGTGGGAGCGATCATATCAAATTTATCCCACCTATTCACACCTAAGACCTTGTAACACTAACAGCCCTGTCACACGTGTCAAAGTGACGCATCAGCGATGCTGCTAGCGATATCGCAAGTGCGTCGTGCTGTTTGACAGCGCGAAACAACCACGATTTATCGCTGGTCGCAGGTTGACAGGTTTACCAGCATGAACGCAAACCTGTCAATCTGCAACCAGCGATTAGGCTGGATTGCACCGTCTGACACCGCAATAGTGATGTCGGCGGCGATCCAGCCTATACCGCAGCGTTGCTGAGGATCGCTCACTGAACTGAGCCCAGCCCAGTGAGCGATGGCTCCGCCCGCATGGCCGCCGTGTCACCAGCAACATCCTGCCATGTGACAGCTGGCCTGCGATGTCGGAAGCGAGCACCCGCGCATCGCTTCCGACATCGCAGGCCAGATTGATGCGTGTAACAGGAGCATAATGAGTCAAATGACACCGGTGGAGGGAAGATGGCTAATTGGGCACAATTCTGCTATTTTCACTTAGGGATGTACTCACTTTTGTTGCCAGTGCTTTAGACATTAATGGCTGTGTTGAGGTATTTAGAGGGCACCCAAAATTTACATTGTTCTACAAACTGTACTCTACTTTGCATTGCATCAAACTTTTATACTTTCAGTGGAAAAAAAAAAAAAAAGGCCAAAATGTAAGCAGTATATTCACTTTTGTGATATACTGTACATGATTGTTCTAAACACGAGCAGGCATAGGATCAGAAACCCATCAGCCTTACTTTACCAATATGCTCCAAAGCCATGTTCAAACCACCTCAGAAAATGCTCCCTTTTGGGGTAGTTTTTCCATTCCTGAAGCGATTTTGTAGAATTCTTGTTCCTGAAATATTGTAATTGAACAGTGCCTAGAATGGAGTAGATTCCATCAGGATCTCTTTTAACCTCTTCCTTAGGACTTTATTTATATACTAGATGGGTGCCCGATGCACATGCATCGGGATTCTAGCAGAGCGAGTCTCTGACTCGCAATGGCCGCTTCGCGGCCATTGCTTCGCGCTGCTAAGAGCTCGCAATGGCCGCTGCGCGGCCAATGCTTCGGGCGTATCCACATGACCACGCTGACTCGCAGCGTGAGGCGGACTCAAAAGGGGCAAAAAACCCATTCGTGATTATATAATGGATATATATATATACACACACACACACACACAGGTATGTCCTATTTTGCAGTGCATTTCTGCAAATGGAAATACCAGTACATCCTTATGATTATGAAGGCACAGTAGCTGTACCAGCATGATCACCACCGGGAGTGGCAGCCGAGCTACTGCTGTAATGGTGGGGTTACACGTCCCGATATCGCGGCGATATCGGAGGCAACGACGCGGGAGCGCGCATTTAGTGCACGTTTCTCCCTGCATCGCATCGCCAGTTTACACGCCGCGATATCGGGATGCAACATCCCTCCGATGTCTACGCCCACCAACCCAGAACGACCAGTTAATATGGGAGTGAATGGGTGACGTGAGCCTAGACATCGGAGTTGGGCTGTCCACATGCAGCGATGCTGGTACAACGGCCTTGCGATATCGGCGAGTTGAATAGCTTTGCTATTCAACTCCGATATCGTTTTGGCATCGTTCCAGCATCGCGTTGGATGCTAAAACAATACAACGCGCACATCCGATATCGGCTCCAACTCGCGACCCACGTGACTTTTTGTCGGAGTTGGGTCGGAGTTGGACGCCGATATCGCGGCGTGTAAACCCACCATAACAGCCAGGGTCGTTGCCTGCATCACCCACAGCTGTTTAACAATCTAGAGCTAGAAGGGTGTGAGTGGGCCGGAGTTTCCCTCTCACCCATCGCATCTGCGTAGTTCTCATCGCCACATCCAGAATGACGAGATCTATAAAACTGTAACACTAGTTATTCCCTTCAGTGATCATTAAGAAAAAAAAACAAACAAAACTGTTTTATCAAACTGCCAAAAAGTGGATAAAACCCCAATCAATAAGTTAAATGTAACTAATAATGCTGTCCTGAAAATGTCATCTCAATCTGCAACAAACTTGACTTCACTCAGATCTGTCAGCTGGAAAAATAAAGCTATAGCTCTCAGAATATGGAATGCTAAAACAATTATTGTTTGAATATTGTTTTCATTGTGTAAAACAGCAAAACTAGTTACATAAATGTGGGATTTTCGCAATAGTATTGACCCAAAGAATAAAGCTGTGAATAGCATAAAGAAAAAACATTTCCTGAATTGCTGGTTTTGATTCATTCTGCCTCGCACAAGTTGGAATAGTAAGTAACCAACAAATAGGAGCCGAAAATGATAAAGGAACAACAAATCAATTTTGGAATAAATCAAGTCAGAGATGTCACTTGAAGCAAGGATCACCAAGCTACGACCTGCCTAATCTGGACACCTCGCACAAAGACAGAGAGCACTGGAGGAGGACATCATGGCTGGAAGAATGGAAGGAATGAGGAGGGAGAGAAGAACCAGCAAACTCATTAGCTTGATTACTGTCAAGATAACGGCGGAGAAGACCCTGTGACCTATCTAGGCTTCCACAAGATCAATCTTCCTACAGAACGTTTATCCATCAAGTCGCCAAGGATCGAGATGATAAATTGTACAATGCGTCCCACAAAAACAAGCAGTACCATAAGCCTGTTGGCAGAATATAGAAAAATTAAAAGCTTTTAAAATATGGTGAATGAAATAAAAAAGTTTTTTTTTTTAATCTTATTTAAAATGTGTGGTAGTAGCTAAACATAACAAAAATATAAATCTTGTATCACTAATCACACTAGCCTAAAAAGTAGTCATCTTATCAATTATGGGGAACAGCATTTAAAAAAAAGTAAAATAAGAAAAGCAATTCTTAACCAGCTGGTATTTTTTTCATTCCATCTCCCAAAGATCGCACTAAGACTTGGTTCAAATACATCCTGCACTCTACACTGAACACTTACAGTACACATAGGGGATTCTGTGTAAATCTCAAACACATAATTCATATGCAAACCCCAATGGAAGATTCCCTATAAAGAGGCAGAGGGAGTCACTTTGGACCATGTGTGGTCCATGATCTGGCTTTTTGGTTAACCATATTAAGCATTAATAAAAGCGTGGTCAGCCAGTTTTGTGTATATTTCAAAAGGACACGTGAAACAGAGGCCAGAGAGAGTTCAGAGTAAGGCTGGTTTCACAATGGGAAAAAAAGTGTGTAGGGGTCCCCCTTATTTTTCATTCTCGGCACAGAAAGCAGCCAGCTTGTTTTTTAACTATTTCCTTACTGGATTGTTAATAAGTGGGTATCATAGATGCCTACACACTACCAATTTTGGCTTATTGGCAAGCTATCAATACTCATCTGTAATTAACCCCTTCTATCACACAGATGCTACCACACCAGGGCTTCGGGAAGGGACGGATAAAGCACTATGACTTGGCGCTTCTAATAAACATGACGATTTCTGGGGGCTATGGGGGGGGAGTTGGTGTTATTCTGTAGCGTAGGGTGCCCAATAACTCTGGGCCTCATTATGCTGAGAATACCAGCCCCCAGCTGCCTATTTAAACAATATATCTTTATTCTAATAGCTCCCCTGTATTTTTTTATTGCCAGCCAAGTTGAAACTAGGTAGCTGGCTGCTTTATCTGTGTTGAGAATGAAAAATACGGGGGGCACCTACACATTTATCTTTACAGATTTTATATTATATATAGCAACCAAGAACAGACAGACAAACAGATTGTTGGGGCGCAGTTTGAGTGCAACAGCCAATCACAGATGTAGTCACTGAGATTGATAATCTGTGATTGGCAGTTCCAGTTCAGAGAGGTGAATATTCATGAAGCTTAATGAGCGGCCCCGGAAGCAAGCAGCGCAAGACTGGTGAACTCTTAGGGTAAGTTCACACTTACCGGCGGGTTTCTGGGCGGCGGGTGGGCGGAACCCGCTAGGAAGCTCCGGCGCCGTGCACCGGCTTCCGTGCGGGTATGTGCAGCGGGAGCCGGGCGGTATCCGGCGGCTGCCCAGCGGGTTCTCGGCGGCGATTCTGCAGCGGCTGGAAGCAGCACATGTTTCTGCTTGCAGCCGCTGCAGAACCGCCGGTTTTTACAGCATGTTCATTCTTTGCTAACCCGCTGGGAAACCTGCGGGTTAGCAACGGATGACGCTGGGGAACCGCCTTAATGTGCACAGCCTTGGGCTGTTTACATTAGTTTTAATGTTAATCCAAACGCTGGTTTGGATTAACATAAATTAACATAAAACTAATGTAGGCAAAACGGCGGTTTACACAGGTAAACCGCCGAAAAACAGCCCAGTGTGCACATACCCTTAAACCTTCTAGTGTGAGACTCGAATGCTCAGTAGGTAAAAATCGATCCCCCAACTGTTAAAAGCAAAATCCAAACAATGACTCTGAACAGAAAGGCACTAAAGTCCCCCTCATTTCCCCAAATATCATTGATATATTTACTGTGTTCATGTCCATCATTATGATATTGTTTCCTCATTACAGCCTTCCTCCTTTGACACATTTTGTAAAAGCTGTATAACACAATTCTTAATTTGGGCATATTGTCTTGTTTGAAAAGAGGAGAGGCCTATGATTTCTGCACAAGTTAGCCATCTCGCTCTTTTGTCGTATCCACCGACTCCAACTCAGACTCCTGAATTTCCCTGGCTCCGACTCCGACTCCTTCATTCATGGCTCGTTTTTAAGTGATAAAATTATTGTAGGTCAATGGTAACATTAGGCTTTAATCATTATAATGACATAATAATAAAGATATTTAGATAGAACATCATAATAATTCATAATAATAATATTCAGCACATTCTGCATTGAACTACTAGACCCAATTCATTATATATTTTAGGAGTCGGAACATTTTCTACCGACTCCAACTCTGACTCCACAGCCCTGCGTAAAATATATCCTTTATTAGTCGCATTCCTCTCCGCCGCAATTCTATCAAAAGTCAGTTCTCAATGTTTGTTTTAGCACCAGTAGCTTATCACAAATCAAACCAGATATGTCACTTGAAGCCAGGATCACCAAGCTACGACTTGCCTCCTTTGGACACATCACACAAAGAAAACAATCACTAGAGAAGGACATAATGGCCGGAAGAATAGAAGAAACAAGTTGAAGAGGGAGACCAGCAACCCAATGGTTTGATACTATGAAAATAACAGCAGAGAAGACCATGGTGGAGCTATCTAAAGGCCCCGTTACATGCTGCGATATCACTAACGATATCGTTGCAGCGACCTCGTAGCAAAGTTGCTGCGTGTGACATTTACTAACAACCAGCTCGCTGATCGTTGGTAAATGGCCAGGACCATTTTTTCATTGTTGGTCTCCCGCTGGGCGGCCAGCATCGACGTGTGTGACAGCGGGAGACCAACGATCAACGACCTCCCAGCGCCACACAGTACACGCTGGGAGGCTGGTAACCAGGGTAAACATTGGGTAACTAAGTGCAGCGCTACGCTTAGTTACCCAATGTTTACCCTGGTTACCAGCATTCTCGCTGGTCCTGATCGCTTGAGTCTGCCTGCGTGACAGCTCACCAGCGATCAGATAACGATGTCCCAGCGACCCGATCATTGGTCGAGTCGCTGGGACATTGTTATGTGTAACGGGGCCTTTAGACTTTTACAAGATCTATCTTCCTACAGAGCGTTTAACCATCAAATCACCATGGCTCAAGATCAAGCTGAAAGCCTTTAAAATAAAAAGCATCATTGCTCAGACACAGCATCACGTGAACAAGTCTTTGAGCTTGCTTCATTATTAAATCTAAAAACGCTGATTGAGTCATAGCCGCTGCACCCAGTTATTTAAGGCCCCTTTCACAATAGCGTTTCTGGATCCGGCAAATGCTGACAGAAAACCACAAGTGCAGCCGTTATGTCTATGGGGCTTGCGGCAGGTGCAGCAAGTGCGGTATTGCCACGATCCGGCACTTGCGGCAGCGCAAACAAAAAAAGCAGCTGACTGCGGGTTTTTTCATTGCAGCAACTGCCAAATCACGGCAATACCGCACTTGCCGCAAGCCCCATAGAGAATGCATGGGGCTTGCTGCAGGTGCAGTATTGCCACGATCCGGCAGTTGTGGCAACGCAAAAAAACGCAGCTGACCGTGGTTTTTTTCGCGGCCGCAACTGCCGAATCGCAGCCATACCACACTTGCCGCAAACCCCATAGGGAATACATGGGGCTTGCCGCAAGTGTACTGAAAGTGCTGCCATTAGGCGGCAATTGCAGCAGATGCGGTTTTCTGTCCGGATCAGGACAAACGCTAGTGTGAAAGGCCCCTAAATGATATATTATTGAATTCAGGGTCTCTTTTGCTACATAATGCTACAGATGAGGTAGGAAAAAAAAAAAAAAAATCATCTGATATATTCCCTTTAGTTGTTAAAGGGGTTGTCCGGGCTTATGTTTTATTTCCTATTTATATCTAGGCTGCAAAATGTTGACAATCTGCAATATACATGTTGTCAACATTTTGTAGGATTTCCTAGATATAACACATTTGCGGCTGGCAGAGAATGTCCAGGGGGCGCGATTGTGCATGCTGGTCGTCTACACCTACTCTAGCACAATCACGCCCCCTCCCCTATTCCTAGTATGGCCAGCCACCCCCAGGCCATACATGCCCGCCCCCTGCCCACTAAACACTATGGAATGCCACCACCCCAAGGGCTCCTACTGGCCGCCCCAGCCCCTAACATCACCACCCACCCTCTGCAAAACAGCGGTCCCCAGTGCACTGATAGAAGGTGCCGAAACCGCTGCTGTGAAAGCGATTCCAGCACACTGTGTCAGTGCAGCAGGGGACCCGCCGCATGTGTGTGCCGCTCACCCTCCATGTCCTGTGCAGCCGGTGGTCCTCCGCCCTGGTCCCGGTCATGTGCAGCCGGGGTCCACACTCTGCAGCCGTATCTGTGCTGTGTGGAGCGGTGCCCATCGCCTGCTTTCTCCAGACCTCCAGTACCATAGAGCTGGTGGAGCGGTCCTCCACAGCCCTGGGAGCAGTTATGATTTTATTTATAAGACATCTATAGAACTTAGAACTGCAGTGTACAGCTCTGCTTCATTATGCAGCAGAGAAGGAACTGTACTAAGAAGTTTTCTCTCACTGGAGTTCCCCTTTAATAATATAGCTGAAATAATATCTCTGACGTTCTAGAATCTCCCAATGCGATAGAATCGGGCCCCTATCTAGTTAACTTATAAAATCCCTGACTTTGTGTACATGTACCTAGAAGCACTGAGGTGAAGGGTGGCCACACCAAATATTGATTTGATTTTTATTTCTTTTTGGTCATTTGTTAATTTATGTAAACTACTGACATTTCTACAATACATGACAGCAGTATTTTTTCCATGACTTCCTAAACCTTTTGCACAGTACAGTGGTCTGCTCAACTTTTTTCTTTATAAAAAAAAAAAAAAAAAAAAAACTAAGTAAGCAAGCTTTTTTTGTTTTAAATTGCAGTCTATGAAATAAGTCATCTGCTAATACATCTGGGGATTTTTAGCATAATTTATGCCCAAAACAATAGAGGTGTACAGAGATATCTCTAGTAAAAATAGATAAAACAGATGAGCAAGAAAACCTTAAAGACCATTCTTTTTGAGGATCACTTATAAATTGATAAAATCATATCTGCTCCTCAGCTCTCACCCCTCCCTTTGGGACAGAGAAATTCAGCCTCATACTGTAGCAGAGAGCAGAAGGTGTGGCAGGGTCATGGACCCTGGGGATCCAGGATCACCTAACATTATTGCCCCCTCATCCTTCTGTATGAACAGGTGGTGTGGCCACCGGCCCCATGATTACACTACAATCCTGCCCCTGATATACCATCCCATGTACTATATGAACAGGGGTGTTCTTTCTTCAAATAGCAATCATGTCACCAAGCAGATCTAAATACACGCTGTGATCTTCGGCTGTACAATGACATGATGGTGCATAATTTCTGTATCAGGACAGGAATAGAAACAAATTTCTCTGTCCCTGAAGGTAGGGGTGAGAGCTGAGGAGCAGAAATGATTTTTTATTGATTTATAAATGATCTATAGATCCTAGAACTGCAGTGCCCAGATCGGCTTCATCATGTAGGAGGGCAGAGACAGTACAAAAAAAAAATTCTCTCCCCAGAGTTCTCATTTAATTTCTGACTTCCAGACAGTTAAAAAGTTTCACAAACAAGATGGCGTCATGGGACTGCAGTCACACTGAAAAAAGATGGAACCGTCAAAGGGCGAGTGTAAAACAGGGTTAAAAGACTCAGATTTAAGGTACCTCTCCAGCAGTAGATCTACTTATATAATCGGGAGTTGGGAATTCGGGCACTGTAGCCGAATCCCAAGCTCCTTTGCGCGAGCCGCAGCCGCACTACCTCACACCATCCTGCCAACCCTCGCTTGCTGGGAGACACTCACGTCGTCCTGTGGCCGGTGGCGGGGGCTGCGATCAGAGCCTGCCAGCAGCAGAGGAGGCGCCACCACTGCCAGCTTCCCCTCCCCGCTACCCCCCTGCTCCATCTGCATCGCTCATAGGCCGCTCGCAAAGGATGACGGAAATTGTAGTCCGGGAGGGTGAGGCGCACAGTTTCCGCGCCCTGCCCACAACTACAATACCCATCATGCATTGCGCCGGTCGAACCATAAACACACCCCTGGAGGGAACGAGGAGAAGGACAGGTGCACCAGCAGAGTTGTCATGGCCTCTTTCTGTTCTGCTGACACACTCACGTCCTCCTGTGCCCGGTGCTAGGGGCTGCGATCAGAGGCTGCCAGCAGGTGAGGAGGTGCCGCCACTGCCAGCTTCCCCTCCCCACTACCCCCCTGCTCCATGTGCTGCTCGCTCATAGGCCGCTCGCAAAGTATCATGGGAATCGTAGTCCGGGAGGGTGAGGCGCACAGTTTCCGCACCCTGCCCACAACTACAAGACCCATGATGCATTGCGCCGGTCTTCATCCATACAGAGACCCCTGGAGGGGAGGAGGAGAAGGACAGGTGCACCAACACAGTTGTCGTGGGGTTATTCTGTTCTGCTGCTGTGGGAATTACATTATACAGGTATAGGCGATTGTGACCACTTTTACCTTTTCTTGGATTAGAGGCGCCTGTGGACCCTGCGGCCCACAGAGGCGCCTGTGGACCCTGCGGCCCACAGAGGCGCCTGTGGACCCTGCGGCCCACAGAGGCGCCTGTGGACCCTGCGGCCCACAGAGGCGCCTGTGGACCCTGCGGCCCACAGAGGCGCCTGTGGACCCTGCGGCCCACAGAGGCGCCTGTGGACCCTGCGGCCCACAGAGGCGCCTGTGGACCCTGCGGCCCACAGAGGCGCCTGTGGACCCTGCGGCCCACAGAGGCGCCTGTGGACCCTGCGGCCCACAGAGGCGCCTGTGGACCCTGCGGCCCACAGAGGCGCCTGTGGACCCTGCGGCCCACAGAGGCGCCTGTGGACCCTGCGGCCCACAGAGGCGCCTGTGGACCCTGCGGCCCACAGAGGCGCCTGTGGACCCTGCGGCCCACAGAGGCGCCTGTGGACCCTGCGGCCCACAGAGGCGCCTGTGGACCCTGCGGCCCACAGAGGCGCCTGTGGACCCTGCGGCCCACAGAGGCGCCTGTGGACCCTGCGGCCCACAGAGGCGCCTGTGGACCCTGCGGCCCACAGAGGCGCCTGTGGACCTGCGGCCCACAGAGGCGCCTGTGGACCCTGCGGCCCACAGAGGCGCCTGTGGACCCTGCGGCCCACAGAGGCGCCTGTGGACCCTGCGGCCCACAGAGGCGCCTGTGGACCCTGCGGCCCACAGAGGCGCCTGTGGACCCTGCGGCCCACAGAGGCGCCTGTGGACCCTGCGGCCCACAGAGGCGCCTGTGGACCCTGCGGCCCACAGAGGCGCCTGTGGACCCTGCGGCCCACAGAGGCGCCTGTGGACCCTGCGGCCCACAGAGGCGCCTGTGGACCCTGCGGCCCACAGAGGCGCCTGTGGACCCTGCGGCCCACAGAGGCGCCTGTGGACCCTGCGGCCCACAGAGGCGCCTGTGGACCCTGCGGCCCACAGAGGCGCCTGTGGACCCTGCGGCCCACAGAGGCGCCTGTGGACCCTGCGGCCCACAGAGGCGCCTGTGGACCCTGCGGCCCACAGAGGCGCCTGTGGACCCTGCGGCCCACAGAGGCGCCTGTGGACCCTGCGGCCCACAGAGGCGCCTGTGGACCCTGCGGCCCACAGAGGCGCCTGTGGACCCTGCGGCCCACAGAGGCGCCTGTGGACCCTGCGGCCCACAGAGGCGCCTGTGGACCCTGCGGCCCACAGAGGCGCCTGTGGACCCTGCGGCCCACACAGGCGCCTGTGGACCCTGCGGCCCACACAGGCGCCTGTGGACCCTGCGGCCCACAGAGGCGCCTGTGGACCCTGCGGCCCACACAGGCGCCTGTGGACCCTGCGGCCCACACAGCGGCCTGTATACACACAATTGATTTCACCGCGCTCCCGATGCAATTGCATCGGGCTTTTTTACTAGTGTGTTATAAACTGATGACAACTGGATTTGTGATCAAAGCCTAAAAATGTTATTTTAACACATATAATTTTTGTAAATCCTTCAGTGTGTGAATTTTTGGCTGCAGACAGAATGATTTATCACCAATTAATGAGCTTCAAGTGTGTACAGGATAGTAGCAAATATCCATAATCTATATGTACTTGTGGGGGGAGGGGGGTAGTACAATACCAATGGAAGCCTCAGTTTCAATTTACATAGCATAGCACACCCGTTGCAGGAAAAAAAAAACTAAAAGTTTTATATATTACACATACACACACATACATGAAGACTGTTACAGACTTCAACCTAATCACACTACGCAAAGGAACTTCCAGAGAAAGGCTGGGTTCACATTTGCGGACCCCTCCACAGCGTTCTGCGCAACAGGTCGGGTCCCTGGTGCGGACGAGACTGTGTGAATTGTGCGCAGGCATCCGCCTGCGCACAGATCACATATGGGGGTGGATGGGTGCGCACGGTCCTGCGCTGTCAAGCGCAGGACCGTGCGCTCCCATTATAAAGATAAGAGCTCGCGGCCGCTGCGCTCACATTGCGGATCCCCTCTGCAGAACGCTGCGGAGGGGTCCGCAAATGTGAAGGCAGCCAAAGAGCTGAACTCTCGGCTATTTTTGACAGTCCCATATAGATGAGTGAACCACAAGCTCAACCTCTACTCAATTCAGATGGGGACATTTAAACAAGAACTGTAGATGCCCCTGTAGATGCCCCTGTAGCATCTCTAGGTCTCACACAGTGGACCTCCACTCCATTGGATAGGGGATAACTTACATACTTGGTACAATACAATATTTTTGGCATGCCTTTCTAGCATATTCTCACAATAATATGGCCCCTCTTTCCAGCTAAATGGTGCTAAAGTTGACTAAAGTTTTTAAGCTTAGGTTTACATGTTAAAGGCCAATTATGAAAGTCTGTAGTAGCATAGTAGTATTCCACCTTGCAAACTCCAGTTGAAAATGTATATTTTTAACTATTAGGGTAAGTATCTATGGTCAGGATACACCGCGTCCTGATGCAGTGCCATTCCTCTTGCAGGGATGTGAGTGTTCTCTGTGGGAGAATGCAGCGTATGTGCAGACTATCAGGATTCTTGCTGCATATTCCCGCTGACAAAACTGGCATCTCAGCAAGAATAAATTGACATGCTGCGGCTTGTGAAGTCGCGCTCCATCTCAGTTTATGCTATGTACCGTAATAGTAAAAAAATAAATGAATAAAAAATAGCACAGTAGCATGGGATTTCAATAAATCCATCCACTGTGCTTGTAATGTACAACACAGCATTTTGGTTGCAGTAAAATGCTGCTATCCTGGTCGTGGACACTCACCCTTACTCAGCAGTAATCATTTGTCAACCATCAGGGTAACCATTATAAGCAATGACTCAATATTAGAATAAGAATTACCAGTAGGACGGGTCAGAGCACTAACTGAAGATATAGAAGCATTTTCTGTTTACAACTGAACATTTCGAGTGTTTGCTCCAGTGATACTTTCCAGTCCTCATCTTACTGCATACGACTTTTTACCCAGGTTAAATTGTAAAAGATCATTTACTTCTTTTCCTAAGTAATAAATCCAGCTTTTAGATAAGTGTCAAAAACAATCATTTTTATACCCACCTAAAATAATAATATGTTCTGTGGATAGCAGCAGGTGCCTCCATTAACTTCCATGTATGAAGCGGGCTCAGCTCCTTAGTGCGTCACCCACGTGATGTAATGGTCAACTGCTTGACACCTGGACAGCGCTAACTCCAAATTACAGGGGTCACATGACATGTGTTTCACTGTTCACTTAAAGAGGACCTGTAACCTGGACAAGAGTGACTAGTGTTTGCTCTTATGTTATTATATTTATATTCTGTGCTCCCTGAGTATTCAGGTTGTTTTGTTAAATTTTAAATAACTTTAGTATTTATGTCAACAATGACCATATGAAGAATATTTTTTATACAGGACAAGCTGTACTTTACAATAGCACCCATTTTATCATGCGTTTTTCTGGAAAATAGGGTAAGAAATCTGACAAAAAAAAAAATGTTTGTTTTTTACATCATTATTAATGTAGTAAAAACTAGCTGGCAACATAAGTCTCCAGGTGAATACGATTACACATGTAAACATGCATAGTTTGCTTTTTTAATTTAAACGGAATCAGTCACCGGGTTATTACAACCCATTTGAGAGCAGCATAATGTAAAGGCAGGGACCCTGATTCTAGCAATGTGTCACTTACTGGGCTGCTTAGTTTTGATAAATTATTTTATCAAATTATCGCTAGAAGTCTAGTACACCTGCTGCCAGGTAGTCCAGCATATTAATGAGCCTTGTATTATCCCCACCACTGGTTGGAAGCTTTCTGCGTACACTGTTGTTGCAAGCTGTCAATCAGTGGTGTGGGCGGGTTATAGAGTTCTACATTCCAATAACTGCTAGATCTGTAGCAGAAAAAAGATTCAAAATGACTGCAAACAGCTCAGTAAGTGACACATCGCTAGAATCACGGTGTCTCTACATTATGCAGCGCTCAGATGGGGTAGAAAAAAAATAAAAACTTTTTACCTTTTTTTTTTAGATATTACTTATTTTTAAATGTAGGAAAAGGCTGGGATTTGAACATTTATATTTTTTATACATTTTTTTTATATTTTTTTTTCTGTATTTTGTAGTAAAGGGGACTTGAACCTGCAATTGTCTGATTGCTTTTTACTACACACAATACTATCATATTGCTGTACACAGAAAAAAATATTGGGTCTCTTATGAACACCAGCAATGGGCTAGTGTCATGCCAGGCATGGCAGCCCATCAACGTGCAGCAAGGGTGACGATGGCAGTTAGAACACCTTTCCTGTACGTGTGCTGTAAATGCCACTGTTGATTGAACAGCAGCATTTAAACAGGCATAGGAGAGCTCAGCTCCACATGAGGCTGGTTTCACACTAGTGTTGTTCAGCCTGCATATGTGTCCATCAAAAACTGGATACACATGCATGCGTTTTTAGCTCCATGCGTGTGCATCCAGGTGTGTATGTTTTTGCATTGATCAGTGTGGATCTGTGGTTTCACAGGATTTTCAGGGAGACAAAAATTGCAACTTGTATTGCTTTTTTGCCTCCATGAAAAGAAACGTATAGCCACGATCCACACGAATCTAGGACCCCAAGTGTGAAAACATAATGGGGCTCTACGGATCACGGACAGACTCAGAAGCAGGATCCAGGTACTTACAGTCCGTGATCCATGAACTGCGAATGCGCAGTCATTTAGAGGTATGTCATTTAGCATACTACGGATCCCACAGGAATCTGCAAGCGGATGCTCCCGCACGGCGTGCAAGTGCATCCAGTTTTGAACTGTGCGGGAATCCATGAGCATACAGGACGACAGAGTTGCACAGCCTTCATCTGCTGGATTGGTGCAGGCTCAGCTCCTTAGCCTGCATTAAAGACAGGGAGCAGACATATGATGTACCATTACATCCTGTGTCTGTAAGGGGGTTAAATAAAAGTATATTTTCTACTCAATATACAAAAATAAACACGTATTAAACTGGACAACCTTTTTAACCTGTCATTATGTTAATCGGGGTTGGTTACTATGGTGACAATATCTCATTTTGCTTGGAAGCATTTTAATTTTCCAATCTACAGTAAAACCATTTCAAAAGTCAATTATCACCTCTAGTACAGAAATCAGTAGAACAGTAAATGAGTAACTCTTGACTATAGCCAATTCCATTGCAGTGACATAGCAGGCCCCGAGTCCCTGGGATCTAGATACCAACACGTCTGCACAGCTATCTGATCAAATCATCACTACTGGATTAGAAGTGGCACAATGGTAAAGGGGCAACTGGGATTATCACACAAAATTATAAAACCTGTAACAACCAAGTTCACATATGTAAGGTCAGAAACTAGAATGGCAAATCCTGTATCTAAAGCCGCCTTCACATGTCCGTAGAAAAACATGCGTGTGGCACAGTTTGCTGTGCCATTCGTCTATTACTAATCTCCCAAACGTGTGCCATCCCGGTTTTTCCAGTTTGGATATAGAATATGAAAATATACAGCCTCTCCTATACTTTCAGAGTTAACCCCTTCAGCCCCAGGCGATTTTCCATTATTTAGTTTGGAGGGTTTTTTTCTCCCCTTCTTTAATAAACCATAACTTTATTTTTCCATTGATATATTCATATTAGGGCTTGTTTTCTGTGGGACGAGTTGTATTTTTGAATGACATTTATTTTATCATTTTATTGCAGTGTTGTAATCTTGGCGTTTTAACTTTTCTTTCCATTATGCAGTTTACATGTCAAATTATTTTATATTTTGTTAGAGCGGGCATTTTTGAATGCAGCAATTCTAAATATGTGTATTTTATTTTTAATTTTTGATAGTGTTATTTTCAAATGGGGCAAAAGGGGGGTGATTTGAACTTATGTCTTTTCTTTCATATTTTTACAAACATTCATTTTTTATTGATTTTATTGGCCCCCTTAGGGCGCGCCTGAGGCCTGCAGTATCTGATCACTTCTGCTGTTCAGAGCGAAGCTTCATCTCTGATCCACCCCGCACCTGTTAGCTGTACATATAGGCTGATCAGATCAGCTGACATGTTCGTGCAAACATGTAAAGATAATCCACATGTTATAATGGGTAGATGATGTATCAGTGAAAAAAAGTGTCACACGTACAAATGCAACATGTACCAGAAACCCTGATGTGTGAACAGGGCCTAATTTAAGAGAACGCTGAAGTATTCAATTTTATTTTGACATGAGGAAATGGGGAAAAAAAATGCAACTACCTCACCTGCCTTAAGGCCCCATTCCACGGTACGATATCGTGAATGATATCACTGAAACGTCACGGTTTAGAGTCGTTCAAACGACATCGTATAGGATGTCGTTGCGTGTAACAAAAAAGATACAACTACGATAAATCGTTGGATCGTTGATCGCAGATTTGAGAACATGTTCTCAAATCAAACGATCCTCGATCAGCCAACCTGCTGCATCGCTCGGTGTGACACCGCGATAACGATGTCGTTAACGACTTCTCCTATTCACAACAGTGAACAAGTATTGTTTGTTGGGTTGTGCAAACGATAGCTGCTCACCACATCGTTGGTGCGTCGTCCACGAGATCTACACGTGTGACAGCTCACCAACAATGTCAAAACGATGTCCTAATGACCGCGCGCCCATGAGATCGTTAGTGATATCGTTTCAACATTGAAGCGTGTAATGGTACCTTTAGGATAAGCAAAATTAGCCTCTACTACAAAAAGACACCTAACAAAAAATATAATCCCCTGGACTACAACATTATACTGGTCCTTTAAATAGTACCTGTCGTTTCACACAACAAACCTGCACATTAACGTTTCAGAATAAGCTGTCCTGTGTGTGCACTTGAGGAATAACACTATCTACAGCAATTATAAGACTCGTGTCCTGCATTGCCACCAGTTTTCCCCTCTGCATGTGCCATTTCCAACTTGCAATCCACTGCGGGAGACAAACTACTGTGATCGCTCCCATATATAGCGCACATACTGATTCACGATTTTCATTCATTTTTATCAAACAGACA